>JAAAKQ030094268.1:0-14608 GCA_010016005.3 Zanna intricata
CTTTGACTCACTGGAAAACAATTCAAAATATATGAAATTTCTTATATTTTAAAAATTAAATTGTAAAAAATCCTGACGTGGTAGAAAAATCTGGCTACATATTTGAAATCAGCATTACAAATACTATTAGAAACACCTCATTATATAAAAACATCATTTAAAAAAAATAATAAATGCAGGGTGGTGTTAATTATTTTTTTCTACAAAAATATATACTTTTTTATAATTCGCATCTGAAAAACTTTATATATTTTTTTTATTAAAAGAATCTATATTCTAATCTATTTTAACAAGAAATCTATTTTAACATTTATAATCTCACACATTTAACTGCTGACTCATGGCATTAGCCTTCATTTACTGATCAGCTTGTAATCAAAGCAATTGAAAGAAAGATGAGGAAAAAGGTCTAATAGAGTTTTTTTAAACATTTCACTTTAAATAAAATTTATTAATAAAATAAATGCTAGCCTTGGTAGCAATATGGGCCTTCCAATTAATAGATGCAAGATTCAAATTCCTATCGCATGTAGCATTTTACAGAAAATTCAAAATTTTCATACAATTTCTCAAACACAAGCTTACAGTTAATGTGGTGAATTAATTTAAAAAATAAATTAACTACAAACTAAAATTACTCACAAGGTTACATAAACTTGTTAAACGGTTTTCGATTAATAAAACATTACAAAGTGATAACGTACCAACAACAGAAGGAGCTACAGGTAATATATTATCAGTCTTTTTGATACACTGTTTTCCAGCAGTTGAAGGCGGACGCTCTGCTTTTATGTTTCGTGGAGGAGGTGGTAATGCTGGTTTAAAATCAGCTAACCAAATACTAGGATGATTACACCATAATCTTTTCCATGTTTTGCTTTTTGTAGGCTGTGAAACAAAAATAATATAAAATGTAATTTCATAATTCAGAGGTTTATCACAAATAATTAAATATTACCAAGGTCATTGGAAAAGATCTTAGCCCGGCACAGAGATTGCACAAATATGATCAAATGAATTTGAATTTTGTCAAGTATGATTCATGGCATGCTGAAAATTTTCATGCACAAAAATCACTACGAGGAAATTGTTACAGAAAGCTAGTATGCCATATTAAATTATCACTGACTGAAGTTACACAAGTGACATTGCATTTGACAGTCCATGTACACTGCAATTTACATTGTTTTGAATATGAAAAAGCTTTCTGTTCGATGGTTACCACATGTGTTACAGTCAATCAAAAAGACATTTGATTGAACAGTTTTTGAGGGTGTTTAGACTTAACTTAAACAGATTTACTAAGTTTCTGACGAAAATGTACTGTCTTTCTCTGATCTGGTCTGCTTTCAAGAACAAGATCAATGCATACATCCTCCCACACCACAGCTCTATCACAGAGTTCTCTACACATTCACTCTCATCCTAATAGCAAATATTTTCTTGATCTGAATTATAGAAAACTGATTTCTCAGTGATACTGACGAAAACCATTGAAAATCTTTCTGCCAAATCTTTCAATTAAATATCATTCAGACTCTGGTCTAAGATGAGGAGGCTAACATAAGAGAATATAACAAATGTAGGCCAGTCCACCTTCCTGTGCAGGAAGTGCCCCTGCTTCATCTATAAGCCTCTTGAAACTTACTAACCAACTCAGAGATAATAATTCAAGGATCACTAGAACTATTATCAACAACAGACCAAGCATCAACCAAACACCAATATTTGTTCTATTAAAAAAAAATCTCCTTCCAAGTACCATATCTACACTGAAACCATTAAAGACCTCTAATCCATACTGTACAAAAGAGCCTTCAACTAATTTACCATTTGTGACTTCACTCTGCCAAAGAAGTGACTTAGCATTTACATCAGTACCTAGCACTACAAGGTACAAAAAAAATCAAGAGTTTTATCCCACTTTTCTAAATGTTCCTCAAACACATACAAACTAATAGAAACTAAGAACCACAAAAATCAAGAACATCAATAACAAGTTTAACAGTGACATGATGAGTATCAGAAACCCTTCTGAAATAGATATAATCCAATGTCCTGCTATACAGAACTGTGGAGATACTATTAACTATAAGTATAGAATTTTTACAAACAATAAACCTGCCATATTGCCTTGCAGAAAAGGCAAAAGAATTATATAGAGGGACCCAATTTCACCTGAGCAACAACTCGATCTGAGTAATTTAAGCGCCTTGAGAATTTATCTGTCCAAATTTAACCATGCGATGAATTAAAATACATTTCAACAACTCTCAAATAACAAAACAGCCCTACTATCGATTGAGTGCTAGCAATCCTTGCACATCATACTGCAATTTAAATAAATAGTACCCTCAGAATTTTTAGTCTGAATCACTTTCAATTATTAGAAATATGATTACTGAAACTTTTAAAATGATATTTTATGATAGAAAACTACCATAAAACATATCAGTTTTCAAACCAAGCTATAGAAAGCAAGAAAGTTGGACTATAACTTCATAAAAAGATATTTAAAAAAAAAAAAAATTCATACCTATTAAACTATGTAGTTTAATAAAATAATTGTAATATAATTAAGACTGATTTAAAAATTCATACTCAATCTAAAACTACTCGTCAAGCCTTTTTTTTTTCTTCATAGACTGTAAAAATTTAAGATAGTGATTAGTAGTAGAAGTTCTTGTTGCCAACAGAAACTACTGGTAGCCGAATAAATTAATACTCAATAGATTTCTTTTATTTATTCAGAAACATTAAAAGCATGTCAATATGATATATATGTAGTTATTTTTTTCTCTTTTATTTTTAGTTGCTATTTGTATTCAATTATAGTTTTCTTATTTGTAGTTTTGAACGACTTCAAATTATATCGAATAATTTATCAGCGTGCACATTTTATATATAACCTACAAATGGCTAAAATTTTAAAACTTGACGAAATAGAAAGCGTTCTGAATATAATTTCTTCACAGGAAGAAGGTGAAATTGAGAATTCGTTTTTTTTATTTTTGATAGTATAAAAATGATTTCAATCCTTTATTTTTGAATAAACTTTAGACTGGAGAAGAAACTATCTAGATTTTCCCAAAGAATCTGAAAAAGTTAGAAAAAAGACTAAAGAAAAGAAGCATAAAAACTAGTTGTAAAAATACTGCAGTAGTAGTTCTGGTATTGAGAAAATAATTAATAAAATCTTAGTAGCTTGAAACTAGTTGAGGAAAACAAATACAACAGATACACAATTAATCAGACAAATTCATCTGGAAAACCCCCACAGAAAAATATGAAATATTTAAGATCTTAACAAACTATATATTTTAGATTTTCCCAAACCTATAGAATTTTCAAATTATTTTTCATAGAAAGTATACTGGATAAAATGATAAAATATAGAAGTAAAGAAAGAAAACGAGAAATAAATTCAGCACTTAAGACAAGACTCATTCAATGATATCGGTCAGTGTGAACTAGAACCATAATTCTTATTGAACAGAATCAGATTCAAAACTGGCTTTAGTGGGAAAGTTGATTAACAACACTGTAAGATTTAGGGGAAAATGTCCCTGTTGAGCATACATGCAGAACAAAATCAATAAATATGACATGAAAGCAGTCTTGTAATGAAAGAATTCCACTAAATAAACCGAGGAAACATGCCCATATATACAAAAAATATAGATACATAGGGATCTCCATTAATGGATTTTCTTTTAGACTAAATAGTCACAGTTAATGGATGTAATCATAACTTAATGTCTTACAGTTGGTTTTTGAGTAACCTAACATAAATTATCAGTAATTAAAACACTGCAAACAAAAAAAAAAACATAATACGAAAGAACTCTAGTAAAAGTTTACTTTTCTATACAAGAATTTTTTACTATTTGTGACGTAGAGATAATGTGAGTTTTATATGAAATAAAAACTTAAGAAGAAAAAACTGATCCTTTGTATGTTTACTATGTTACGAATTTTTTTGTTCATAACTCAGTAATAAACCCTCAAATAAATTCATCATAATAAATTCTCAAAGACATTACAAATGTCAAAAATAACTTTGATGAATTTTGCAATAGAACCTCCACAAAATTACTATCAAAAGGTAAAGCCACCCTGTTTTCTTTTAAAAAAAAAACAAAACTGGTAAATATTGACGCTAAAATTCATATATTATTTATATTATAAAGTTCTAAACACGATAACCATACCAAGATCATATATACATGATAAGCTCAAAAACACTCAACTAGTGTAATAAAAACATTTATTAATTTTATTGTCAATTGAAAATTACATATACAATTTTATTGAACATATTTATCCTTGATGCAGATAGCAAAAGAAACTTTGAGCACTACCCGTGAGTTCATATCATTACAACAGGATGATTAATAAAAGAACTTATTAAAAATACAACATTTAACTAAATAAAAATACATGATAAATAAAAAAATATACATAAAAATGTAATTTAAAAGAAAAATTAAGTTAAATAAAATAATACTCAAAAGAAAAAAATACATAGAACCACAATGATAAGATTCACGATCTTATATAGATTTGTCTCCATCAAAATAGTACCCACTGCTGACAACACACTGCTCCCAACTTTTCTTCCACTTTTGAAAAGTTTTCTAAAGGTGTTTTTAGGAATGGTGTGCAGCTGTATCACATTTTCCTCAATCAAGTTTTTTGATTTAAGGACTAAGAATATTCAAGTTTACCTTCAATCTGTAAAACAAAATAAGACTGCTGGGGCTAATTCTGAGAGTAGGGTGGATGAGGCACAACTGCACTCAGATAAAACAACAATTTTGCAGATATAGTACAATCCCAATCATATAGTGGTATCAGTAATATTGCATCATCCTGACAAATATATTTCCTCTCTCCTTTATTAGCACATATTACTTATCAGCTTTACATTTTGTTTTTTTTTTTTAGCCAGAGGGAGAAAATATATATATGTCAATATGATGCCTACTTATCAGCTTTACATTTTGTTTTTTTTTTTAGCCAGAGGGAGAAAATATATATGTCAATATGATGCCGTATTGCTGATACTACTACATGATTGGGGTTATCATTTTAGTCAAAATAATTTGTGTTCAGATCTTCCATTAAGTATTGAAGATTATGGAAAATTAGTTATGACATGCATTACAAGATCTAAGGACACTAAATAACCTTATATTATAAATAACACAATAAATAAAAGTGTTTTAACTTACTCCATTATCAGGATTCCAATTGCAAACTGTTTTTAAAGTAAACGGATCCAAGTTACCTAGAGCAAGCTGGTAAGCCTGATCATCAGGAAGTGGAGTAGGCAGTTTTAATGGAGGACTGTTTAGTTCAATAGGCGTTAAAGGTACTACTTTACGTTTAATCGGATCAAATACAGGTTGATGCATAAACATTGCCTCCGCATGAATGAAATTATCTCTATATTCTTGAGTTACAACTAATGCCATATTTAGATACGATCCCATCCTTGTTAATGCCTGAAAGAAAAGATAGTCAAATAAAATACCTCTTGTGAAACTATAATTGATCTCGCATATTAAAAGCAACTGATCTCTCAACTTGAAATCCATAACCAGATATATGAAGCACTAAATTGTCTACCTATAAATTAATCTTATCTCATTCATGCTTATTATTAAGCACAAACAAATTCTGATATGACCAGCAAATAAAGTTCTACTCATTGAAAAACATCTATTCAAATGGATCACATACAAATGGATTTCATTAACAAAAAGAACCTGTTAGTTATTGAAATATCCATTAATATTTTTCATTAATTCAGTAGCCCAAAATTATAAGAATACATTTAAAAACATTATTGCACCAAAAATTCTTTCAATTTTGGAAGAAAGAAAACTAATTTTCTTAAGTTAGTAATATCTTTTATTCAACTAAACCTGATACACCTTCCCTTCAAGTGTATTCAAATAAGATGAACATCAATTTGCAGCAAAATACAATTACTTAAAAATGTAATTTTTAACACTGTTTTATCTCTCCATATTTAGTATTTTTGCAAAGATTTCTGCTTTATCAGAAAATACTTTTTTAAAATTTACCTCACTTTTAATTTTATTAGGAACAAACAAACATACTGTTGTTTTACAACAAAGCTACGTTGTTAACTGTTATCAATCTCTGGCTAAACAACAAAAATCATCCCATTCCATACGTAGTAATAAAAATAAACAGTTTTTCCATTTACTTCACTAAGCTATACATAGTCTTATATAACTGTATTTCAAGCTCACACAAATGTCCATATTTTTTCTCTTCTACCAAGTCTTTCAATCCAGTAAGTACAGGAATTAGTTGTTTAGTTCACACTACTACTGTTAGGAAAAGCAACTCTTACTGATGGCTCTTTTCTACTATGTTGCTACAACATTATATTTTCATTCATATATTCACCATAACATTTAAGATACTGGAGCAAAAAACAATTAAGAACTCATATATATATATATATATTTTGTAACCCCCTCTTTTATATATATATAATGCAAGGTGTGTAGATAGATAGGGTGCAAGTGCTCATAATTTGCAAGTGTAAACAGATATCTTAAGAAACATATACGGCATATAAAATACATTATATCTGCTATAAAATATTATTTTTCTATATAATCACCATTTACAATTGCACATTTCTTACAATGGTGAAACAGTTTTCTCAATCTGTTAGTGAAGACAGCTGAATTCTGAATTTTAACCTCACTTGGTCCTTCAATTCATCATCTATGGCACAAAGAATACTCTTAATACCAATATTTAATTGCAGAAAGAAGTGAAAATCATAGGACCAAAAATCAGGTGTATTTGGAAGGTGTGGAGTAAGTTCAAATTTCAACTTCACAAAGAACCTCGGCGGTTTCACGCAATGCGGGTGACCTAGCATTATTGTAATGCAAAATTTCAGCTCTGAGGATTTTCAAACACAACATGAACATGGTATTTGAAAAAGGAATATTAATGTCTACAAATTCCGCACAGAATTTACAGTCGACTTAGCTTCCATGTACTCAATCACATGCAATTGCAATTTACATCAAGTAATAGAGTAATCAAATAATAGAGCTATTATGGTATAACTTAATACCAGATGTTAAGAACCATTTGAATTTTTCTTTTAGAGTTCAGTTTGATGATTTACTTTTACAGTTGATTTTTAATTATAAATATCTATCTAATTTAATGATAAATGTAATATAATTAATAATTTAAATGAGTATTAAAAAAAAAAACATCCGTACTCTATGAATGTCAGGATCTGCAGTTTTTGTAATAAAACGACAAGCTTTACTCAATCCAATACCAGGCAGAGACGGTAAGTAATCACAACCAGATAAGATACACATTCTTCGCAACTTATCAAAACTGAAATTTTCTTTACGAACTTTCATCGGTAAATGTAAAAAATCTTGATCGATTAGTAAACCACCGCCGTTAAGATCCATTTTAAATATTACCTATTTTACAGAAGAAAAACCAATTTTATTAAAAACATTATCTTAAAAATATTTGTGATAACAGGAAAAAGTAAAAGTGTATAAACTATGATACATTAGTTTCAACTACATAAAATACATTATAGAACAAAAAGTAATTATAAATGCGCACCAACAGAGTAAACTACTACTCAATTAAATATAATGTTTAATCGTATTACAGGATATATGTCTCCCAAATTCTAAAAAGATATCAGCATAATTTGATCGAGCAAGGTTAATGGTATATTATGGGTGGCCATAGGTAGTAAATTTATTAGTCTTTAAATATTTTTCAGAAGTATATTGAAGCCCTTTATTAGTTTCCGATCAATCACAAATTGAAAAATCAAAACCAGAATTTTTTCAAGTTGTTCCTCACAATGTTTTAAATTTGTCTCCCAAATCTCAAATCACTAACTTCCATACATAACATTAAGATATGATGATATCTACGCAACTATGACTAACAGAGATATATAAGGGACACACTGTATTGGCTTTGATAAAAATTTGTATTAAAACTAAATATTGAAAAGAGTTCTTAATGAACAGATTTTTTATTTATTACATGGTGAATGGGGAAGGGAAAACCAAGATAACAACAACAGTTATTAGATTCCTTTTGAAAAAGACAACTCTTTCATAATCAGTAAATATAGTACCCTTCCCAGGAAAAGTGAAGCCGGCCTCCGTGGCGTGAGTGGTAGCGTCTCAGCCTTTCATCCGGAGGTCCTGGGTTCGAATCCCGGTCAGGCATGGCATTTTTCACACACGCTACAATTCATTCATCTCATCCTCTGAAGTGAACAAAAAGAAAAGAAAAATCTGCCTATCATAACTTCCTTAATAACAGTACTAAAATTAGAACGGCTCTGACAGATGACAAGGAGTAACTGAGTAAATTTTGCCACAGTATAGTGATAAGTAACCATAGCAATAAGTGACCATTGATCACTGTTACCAAGATAATTGTTTTTGCCCAACATTTTACTCAACTCTGATTATTTTTTATCTAAGGATATAATATTGGTGACTTTTTATGGTTGTCAACCATTTGGACAGGAATTCCAACTATAGCTTTTATTAGCTTTATTTAAGCAAAGATTTTAATCAAATTAATATTAATAAAAAAATTCCTTCTAATCTAACAAAAAAAAAAGACTACTAACTCCAGCTGAAACACGAATGATTTTAATCTGTAAGAAATATGAAAATTGAAAAATATTTCACGCGGTATCTCAAAACTAAAAAAAGTTTATCGACAATCAAAATTTTCTGTTTTCTTTAACTTTCAATTATTCTATACATTTTATTTACCTTTTGAGTTTTGGTATAACATGTGAAATATTCATCACATTCCAAATTTCTTGCTGATTAAAATCCTTCATGTTTCCATCCCCACGGTTTATTTTTACTTTTATATTCTTTAAGTCATAAATGATCTAACAAAATAAACATTGATACTGAATTATACATTTATAAAACTGAATTAAACATTTATACTGAATTTTATCGATCAATTTATTTTTTATTCGCTTAACAATACAGAAATTTCAATAACACATATTGTCATGTTTCAAAATATAGACCTAGATTTTACTAACTAAATGAAAATAAACATTTTAATGAATCTGAATCAATGGAACACTAAAAATGTATCTACAAAACCGGTCAATTATTTCTTAATTATAAGTATTATAAAAAATTAAATTTGTACTTTAAAAAATTTATTTTTAAATTTTAAAACATGATAATTTTAATTTGGAAAAAATAATTCACAGTACCGATATAATTTAACTGTGAAAAATAAATACAATAATTTGCAATTTATAACCTAGTTTACATAAAAATCTTTGCTGTTGCAAGAAGCTCATCAAATGTGTTTGCTTAACAATTTTAATTTTGAAATATTTTTCACTAAGTAGTATAAATTCATTTATCGTATTTAAGCTGATAGATTTTTTTTTATTTCCTTAATGTGTACTTTGCAACAGTTCAACTAAGCAAACTCCCAGTGGACCTGATGAGATGAGGACAACGTATATAAGAGGTGTACACTAGTACAGTCTTAGGTTGATCATTCCAGAGATTTGACCCCAACCATCAAAGTATACTGATATCCACTGTCTAGTATTCAAATCCGTATAAAAGCAAATACATTTTAACAGGATTTGAATGTCAGAACCTTCAACTTAGAAAATCAGCTGATTTTAAACAGGTGACTATACGATGACAAGTTTACCCCTATGAGTAAAGACATGGATATTATTTTTATACTTGGAGAAGTTCAGTAATTCTTAATGCTTTGCCATTTACTAAAAGCATTAATCTTATTCCATTCATACCGGCATACAATGAAACTGTTAATCATTCTTCTAATTTAACTTTCATTTTTCAAACACATTTTTTTCCAGCGATGCTACCTGTTTCATATGCATTAAAATCATTTTCAGGTGAGAGTAGGCTAACAAAAATTCTGGCAAGCGATCAACCTTTTAAAACATTTTGGTTCTGAAAGATTATTTTTAAAACTAGTTAGAATATCTGTTATTAATATTTTTCAACCATTTGAAGCTTTGATAATCCCTTAGAAACTTCGAGAGCTTGAAGCATAACTCAAAAACAAGAATTTTTTTAGACAATACTCACTTTACCAGTTGTTGCACGTGGACTGTTTCCAGTAAAATTATGAACTACATTGTAATTTCTGTGATGAATATTTTTTAAGTTTCACGTTTAATCTTTGCCATTCATATTTTGCCAATGTTACGATGTATATCAAGCACTACAGTTTTCTCTCAAAGAGAACCCAATTATTTCTAGATTTTTCATTGAGTTTTAAACATTTCAAAAGAGCCATTTACAAAAGTGAAGACTAATAACATAAAATATAAATAATGTTAATTTTATTTTAAACTAAACACTGCTGAGAGACCAATAAAAATACAATAATTATGTTAAAAATTATAACAAAGAAAAAAAATGAAAACTGTTAAATTTAATTCACTATAAACTATGCACAACATATTTTCAAGACACTGGACTACTTTTCATTCTGCAACACAGAAAATTACATGTAATGAACTGTATGAGTTTTCTGCCTTCTGGGAGGGAGGGGGAGAGAGTGAGGTAGTGGGAGAGGAAGAGGAGAAGAGAGAAACGACAGACAACAAGAAAATTCTTCAAAACCTAATCAAAAAACAAGCATCTCACCCAGTGACACAAAAATACGTATTGCTCTCAGCAGATTTTTTTGAAGAACCTTGATTTTGTAAAAAGGTAATTTAGAATTAAATTAAATTTTTTAAAATTTCACTTTAAATTATAGTACACTGTAATGGATTTTAAAACATTTTTATATTTTTTAAACACAGTAAGTCATAAATATCAAAAAACTACTTAGTTTATTCTAGTCACAGAAGATTTACTTGTATGACTACTGTGATAATAGAGAGAATTCTGATTTACAATATTAACTTCTGCTTTTATACAAATGTAAAAATGCAAGAATAAATCCAGCTTAACACAAGAAATGTGAGTTTTTGTAATTTTAAAATCATATTTGTTACATTCAGAAATAAGCAAGACGTAAAGAAATTACTTATTTTAAGTAGAATAATAAGTAGCATAAGGAAGCGTTACCTTCTTACAACCAAACAAAATAAGATCTGAATCTTCAGTAATTACTAAATGAGCGATACCCGTCAAATTAAGATAAGCAAGTTGTGCATCGGCTTCAAAGGGAGCGGTAATACAATCTACATTATATTCTCTACATGCTTGCATCAATTCTACAGCCATATTATGTGTAATATCTACACATCTGCGAATGTAAACTTTTGCTTGATCTGGTTTATCCATCCTTAATAATTCTGCTGCTCGCCTACGATTTATTTCCCGATTCCTATCACAAAAAATATTCAAGAATGACTTATAGGTAATCATTATTAAAAAGCCTTATCACAAAAAAACAGGAAAATCTCTCAAAAATTGTAATAAAATAAACTTTAAACTTTTTTTAGACTTAAAATCATTTCATCAATAAAATAATAATAATATTATTAATAAATGAAAAAAATAAATGTTGAATGCAAATTTAACAAACTATACTGTACTCATACAATATAAAAGGGTTAAAAAAATATTACCAACTTTTTCACTGTTTTTTTCTAATCGTACATGAAGGATTTCATAATTTACTAAAATTTCTTAAAATTGTTTACACACATTAAAATCTAAACTGTAAATGTTTTAAAACAAATAAAAGTTTAATAAAACATGACAAGAAAAATATTATAAAATTTGTCTAATATTTTTAATTTAACAATACATATTATGTCTGTTGCAAATTACTTAAAGAAATAATAGTACACCATAAGAGCATTCAAAATAAAAAAACAGCAAAAATGACAGAGATAAAATACATTAAGCCACATTCTGCTACTAGGTTGCATTTTAATAATTTTGAAAATATCTTATTTTCACTTTCAAAATATTTATGAACCATATGGATAATTACATTCCTGATAGATTTACTGTTGATTATCCTCTAAGCAGTGCTTCCCAAAGTGTGCACCCTGGAGAGCCGCGACTTCCTCATGGCATACTGAAAAATACAAAATATTACCCAGTTTTCATTATCTTATAACATGACATCTAGCAGGGCTGGGACAAATCACTTAGTTACTGTTTGCAGAAGCCTCTCTCTGTAAATGGTTAGTACATGGCATGATATTAGTCTCTAAACTGTTTTAGTAATCGCTTGAATTTTCTGATACTTTGTGTTCATATATAAATAGATCCAGTATTGCAAGATTTTACTGTCGAATTAGTTTTTGGAGATTGTATCATAATTGTCATGATGTTTTTGGATGATTATTGTTGCGATCATAACTAAAGTTTTTGAAGTTTTTTCATATGCATTTTTAAGAGTGTAAAAGCTCATGACTTATTTGAGAACCTTGATATGTTTATATCTAAAAGCAGTTTGGAGTGGACTAAGTGCATTATTTAACAGTATGAAGTGGCTAAGTGGACTCTGGACTGATGGTCCTTATTCCATCTCTTGACTGTTTTGGAGGACCACAGGCTCTTATTCGAAGTATAGCTCCTGAAGCATTGTGGACCCACTGTGTATTCACAAGGAAGTTCTCATGTTGAAATAACTGAACCAGCTGGTCTTAGAATATGTAGTGAATGTAGAAACTTTAATAAAACAGCCATTGAAGGCAACATTTTTCAAAAGACTATGTAATGATATGGGATCCAAACAACTTTGTTGCATTACACCGCTTCAAGATAGCTTTCTTGTGATAATGTATTTAATCTCATATATTTGAATTACATGAGACACTTCAAACGGTAATAAAAAATGATAATATTGATAAATTTGTACAGTTCAAGACCAATTTAATGTAACTACTCTATCTAAATTTACTACAGAAGAAGAAGAAAATTTGGGTGAGTTGTCTTGCAACAACACACTGAAAACAAAAATTAGCATGATTGAAATTAATTGTTATTTGGATGTCAGTAATAGATGAAAATCCTTTCCAAAATTGAAAAGCTTTAAGAATTTTAAAAGTTTTTAATAAAACTTTTGTCTGAAAGAATTTTTTATATGACTAACCCTTACTGCAAGGGATGACCAAAATGTTGCTGGAATTGTAAGATGGGGCTTGTAATATGCTAAACATGTGACACTTTTTTCACAAGTAACCATTGTCGTATTAGGTAAATCTGAAGTTTTTCTTAACTTTAAGGTGGAAATCTTTTTTAACCCCTACTTAGCACGGGTAAAATCTACCTCTGCCTTTGGTGTACTGAAAGGGATTTTTTTTTATAAAGCTTTATAACTTAGCCTTTTTTCTCTACACAATTTCTGCCAACATTACAGCATTTGTTGCAATAAAAATCGCTTGTACTGTAATCATTACTTTTAATAATATTAAATTAACTAACAGGACATGAAACTGATTTCAAAAGGATGTGGCCTCAACTTGTGGTGGACAGACCCATTTTACTTACATTTTTATGGGTGGTTTTTTTTTTTTGGGGGGGGGGGTTGATTTCATTTTCACACTTTCCACATGAAACTGATGAGAAAACATATCCATTCATTACTACGTTTCCATTCACTGCATTAACACTATACACAGCAACTTGTAACCTATAAGTATTTAAGTATTTTAATGTTTTAATAGTAAACAACAACGCTGGAGCAAAATTATCTTATTAAATTTAAAACATTATAACCGACATGTAAAGTTAGAGAAGTAGAAAATTACAGCAAACGATGTCAAGAAACCGATTTATCTTGATTTCTATGATTGCCAATATCTGCAATAGAAATTATTGATTGAATGATTATTCATTCTCTAATATACTCAGATCTACAAAAAATAAACAATCCCTTACAACTGCAACTCTTTCAATTTTGCTTATTACAATTTCAATGTGGCATAGCACCAACAAATGTAAACTAGCATGAAAATATAAACAGTTAAACACAGTATAAATTTTATATCGCAGAAGAAATGGAAAACTGGATGCTGTTTTGTTTCATACTGTTGACTACTAAAATAATTATTAAAAATAAATAAAAGCAATTATAACAAAAATATATGAATTATGTTAAGAATCAACATAATATTAATGTGACATTTAAAATTTAACCTGTCACCAATAAATTTAGATTAAAAGTATAATCAGTAGACATCTTCAAAACTCAATACATGGATCTTGGATAAACTGGAAAACAAGAAAGTGCTCTAAAACCACTTGTAATAAAATTACTTAAATTTAAAACTAAATAGACATTTCAACTGTTAAACAATCATTATCAGCAAATAATGAAGGAATAATGAGGGAAAAATTAAAAAAAAATTTTTTTTTTTCTTCAGTCATTTGAATGGTTTGATGCTCCAAGATTCCCTATTTACTGCCAGTCGTTTCATTTCGGTACATCTCCTATATCCCTAACTAATTTATTTTACATATTCCAAATGTTACCTGCCTGCACAATTTTTCCCATCTACCTGTCCCTCCAATATCAAAGCGACTATTCCAGGATGCCTTAATATGTG
>JAAAKQ030094279.1:0-14608 GCA_010016005.3 Zanna intricata
ATACACATCATCCTCATTCATCCTCTGAAGTAATACCTTACGGTAGTTCCGAAGGCTAAACAGATAAAGAGAGAGATGTTCTAATTATACTCATGAGAAATCTGAAGCCACCAGTTATGTAATGGAAATCAAATTAAAGTTTCTCTAAAAAAAAAAAAAAAACAAATTATCAAAGCGACTATTTAACAGTCTGTGGCAAAGGAGAAACTGTATTTATTCCTAGAATTCCAATCATACCTAATAACTTTCTGTTTCAATTTAAAAGATTCCAGGTTCCAATTCATAATGTTATGTATTTCAATGATCTTCAATAAGTCACAAGGTCAAACTTTATGTACAGCTGGTGCAGATTTAAAAGCTGCTTGCTTCGCATGTTCTCAAACAAGTAAGAACAGCAAGTACTTTATTTGCTGTGATAACGGAAGATAAAACATAATTTATAACGAGGCACTGGTGTATTAAATAAATAATATTTATATATATAAAATACTATATGCTTTATTCTACAGAAATAAAGATTTCATCTATCTCTATTTTAATGAATCATTTTACGGTATTTTTATAAATATCTCAAAATTATCAAATATTGATTTTACATATCAAGGACACATGAATGATAAATTTATTATTTTATACTTTGGATATTCATAAATCACAATAGAAAATATTTTACACACACTATTAGCTATTTATAAACTTGGTACTTGCTTCAACAATCATAGTTCATGTGTGAAACTGTAGTCTGTTTTAAAATAACATTTATAATTAATGCAATTGACACAGATAATTCTAAAACATTAAAAATGTATCAGAAACAAATGAGTTCATCAAAACATTTTTTCTATATATTATTATATTAATAAATCTCTGTTTTTTCATGTTAATCTAATTTAATTTTTCATGTTAAAGTAATATAAATTGGCCAATTTGTTTTTAATACAAATACTCACTACTTCCTCGTTCTTTTAGTTCTTCTCTCGCTCTTTTTTCTGTCAAATCTAAATATGGAAATGATGGCTGCAGACTTATTATTCCAGTTACTGGAGACAATATAACATGTTTCTCAGAAAATGATGCTACAGCAGTACTAGCAATATCTGCCAAAACTTTAACACTCTGTAATGATGTCTTATCCATCAGTGGACTGAAAAAATTCAATTAAAGCATTATGCAATATATGAGATGAGAAAGTTATTTAATTATGAAAAAATTAACTTATTAAAGGTTACAAAATATAATACTACATAACAGTTTTAAAACTGGAATACAACCAGTAAAATCTAACCACGAAATAAAAGGCATAAACATGATAAATTAAGATTTATAATTTATTGTAATAATTATAACGTAAAATTTATTCACGAAAAGAATGTGTATCCTATAATTCAATTGGCTTAATCAGCCAGACTTTGAATGAAAAATTAGCTGGTAAATTGATAGTTCTGAGTAGACCTCTAAGAAATCCGGATCTCTAATCTCTTATAATTTTTCTTATGAGGCTGCATTAAAAACACTGTTTACTTCCAAAAATTATGTGACTTAAATCACTTGAAAGAATTAAGAAAACAATTATAACCATAACAGAAGATATGCTATTCTGTGTACAGGCAGAAACTGATTATCAATTGAATATTTGCTAAACAGAGGGTCTACATATTGAGATTAAAAATTTACACAAAACTATTTGTAACGGGAAAATTTGACAACACAATATAACTAAGTATTCTGGTTTTCATTTGATTCATGCCTTGAACTACCATTCTTTTTTTGAAGAGTCTATTTTTTTGTTATTTTTTCTCAAACTGGTGTATTAAAAAAAAAGAAAGATATTTAATACACAATAAGCAATAATGGCATGACCATTGGAAAAATATAATAAAAGTTTATAATAAATTAATATTATATTTATAATTTACCATTATTTACATTATAAATTTATTTATAATAATATAAATAATTAAATGGTTAATTAATGAAAAATAATTTAATGGTTAATATTGGCGTCAGTTTTCCACCAGTACCCATTTGGGCACTTATGACAAAGGTGGGAGAAATCTTCCTGGGCACCAACCTAGGAGATGTAGTCCATGGAGAATGTGAAAGGCCTGAGCCTAAGAAAAATCAAAAGGATTTCAACATGGAATGTATATGGGATGTCACAAGGAAAGTTAGATACATTGTGGAATCAGAAATATCCCAACAATGTTAATCTACTCAGTGTAAATGAACTACCGTATAGACAATGGCCATTTTATCTCTGATGATTTTACTATCTACTATTCCGGTTATGACAGCATCAAAACAAATGTTGTGGCCTTCATCGCGGATAAGCTTACAGCTCGTACAGTAGAAAGTTATACAACAGTTATGGACCGGATTATGACCATTCAAATCAGGGGAAACCGATGAGCACAACTATTGTACAAGTGTATACGCCATCCATAGCTGCCGATGAGAATGAAATTTAGGATTTTTATGTGAAAGTACATGGAACACTGGGACAGGCACCTAAAAAGGACATGATTTACATTATCGGGGTTTTTAATCCCAAAGTTGGAACCCTAAAAGAGCAGGGCATCTGTGACAGGTTTGGGTTGAGGCAAGCAAAATGAAGTTGGCGACAGACTAGTCTAGTTCTGCCAAGAACACAATTTAACCATTACTAATACCTTCTATGTGCAATCAAAAAGGCATTAATACATCTGGACATCCCCTGCATATACCAAAATCAGATTAATTTCATCCTGTACAGTCAGCGATGGCAAAGCTCTGTTCTGGCAGTAAAAAGTTCTCTGGAGCAGACTGCGGCTTTGATCACAAGCTACTGGTGGCCAAGTTGAAAGTCAGGGTATATTGTAGCAAGAAAAATGCTCCTCTAGGGAGGGCTGATGACACCAGAATTTCACCAACATATGTTCTTCATAGAGTGAAGAACACATTTGAGCTGCTTAATACTGATGAGAAGCTATCTGAGGAGTTATGGCAAGAATTCCAATCTAATGTCTCGGAAGCTGTTCTGCAACATATACCATAAAAAAATGGGAAAGAAGATTCAAATGACAGACAGCCAACACCATTAAATTCCTGAAAAATAAATTGCTGTGAAATGCTGTTGGCAATAGAGACGAATTCAGGGAACTAAATGCAGATTTTTAATGTGTTACTAAACAAGACAAGACAAGGAAGCATATTGGGGGCAAAAATGCAAGCACTGGAAGAGGAGTTTGTTAGAGGCTACACCAGAGGTTTCTGCTCAAATAAGCAAGTCAGACTCCACTGCTCACTAAGCGACCATCAAGGATAAGAACAGCAAAGACTTGACTGAGCTGGGCTGTGGAATAGCTCCCAAATAACAAAGCTCCTGGCATGGACGTTATTCTGGTAGAATTGTATAGACCTATGCCATCAGTATCATTATGTCGAAAAATCTGGGGCAGGCACATGGCCAATAGTTTGGAAAAGATTTGTTTTCATCACATTACTAAAGAAAGATTACGCTCATATCTGCAAACTATTGAATTATATTGCATTATCATATCTGCAAACTATTGATTTCCCATGCAAGGTCTTATTGAAGGTCATTCAGAATCGTCTCAGGTCAACCATTGATGCTCAGCTACCGGATGTCCAAGCCGGGTTTCAATGTGTTTATGGCACCCGTGACATTCCAAATTGCATTGGATTCTGGAGAAAACTCACAAATATTAAAAGACCATCTACCGGCACTTTGTCAACTAATCCAAAGCATTTGATTGTGTTGATCACAGGAAATTATTGGATGCCTTACATGAACTGGGAGTGCCACCACACTTAACTCATCTCATCAGATTATTATACACCAACCAGGAGGCCACAGTTCGAATAGTGTACCATGTGTACAACAGGTGTTCAAATGGTGAATTTCAACCAATCAGTATCAGGGACACTGATTGGTTCAAAGTTGGTCAATGAATCAGAAAAGGCTGCATTTCATCGCCCTCACTCTTATGTAAACATTTATGCAGATATTATTATGTAAAAGTTAAACTTGAAAGAATTTAAGATTGGAATCAAAATTGAAGGTCGTAACATCAATAATCTCTTTACACATATGACAACGCTTCTAGCTGAATCAGACCACGATCTGAAGACACTGATAAAAAGATGGAAGGAGAAATGTGAGGAAATAGGCCAACACCTCAATGTCAAAAAGACCAAAATCATGACAATTACTGGTAACGTCAGTCACAATTGATGATAAGAACATAGAGTGCATTAATAATTTCATATTTCTTGGATCCATGATCACTCAAAATGTTGTGCAGCCCAGAGGTCAGATGGCAAATAACATTGGGCTGCAAGGCAATGTTAAGCATGAACCGAATCTGAAAAAATAAAGACACTAGCCTAGGCACAAGTGCCGGCTACTCCATGCCATCATCTTCCTATAAAATCTATGGATGTGAAACTTAAACCCTGAAGAGGGAAGTCAGAAGAAGGATTGATGCTTTTGAACTACGGTGCTGGAGAAGAATAATGTGAACACCATGGACACTCAACATTACCAACAGCACAGTTTGGTGTGGTTCCAACCAGCCATGTCTGCTGACAGCAAAGTACTTTGGCTCAAGCTCTCGTACTTCGAACATGACATGCAGTCAAATTTATTAAAAAAGTCAATGATACTTGGTATGGTCAGCAGCAGAAGAAGACCTGGTCACCCAAGGACCTGTTTATTGGCTTGATACTATCATAGCTGAC
This sequence comes from Zanna intricata, assembly GCA_010016005.3. Lineage (NCBI taxonomy): Eukaryota > Metazoa > Arthropoda > Insecta > Hemiptera > Fulgoridae > Zanna > Zanna intricata. Next base: position 4,741 of record JAAAKQ030094279.1, read on the forward strand.
ACAGGCACGGCCATGGAACAACAGAAAAAAAACAGTCAATGATAGAAACAGATGGAGAAAACCTCTCCATAGAATTACCAAGGGAAGACTGTCCATAGAATTGTCAATATGACCGAATGGATGACACAACACAATAATTTAAAACATTTGTTTTAAATTATTTAATTAAATAATTCATTGTTATTAATTTTCTAAACGTTCATACTTCATTACATTTATAGTATCTTCTATAAATATGTGTGAAAGGTGAATAAATTTTTTTTTTTAATTCTCTAAAATTATATGTATGCCTACTTTATGGAAATAAATGAACAAAATTACCTCTGAAAACATCTTTCCTGATGTGGCTTCTCTCTCGAACCATCAACATTAAGTGCTATCTGCTCACCATGGCTGATATCATAATTGTTTGTTTGTGTATCCATGGCAAACTCCATTGAGACTTCTTGATGTTCCGGTTTAATGGAACACTAAATTGAAACAATAAAGAAATGACTTTAATATCAAAACAAAAATCAAATTTTTACAAAAAAAGAGTGATTACAAAAAAAACCATAATTTGCTTTTGGATTTTTTTATACTTCTGAAAATCCATTTCAATATTAGCTAAATATGTAATCAAAATTCAGGATGAATTTGATGATAAATTTTTATTCCAACATATGACTGATTAATCAAAAAAATTATTATCGTTACATAGCTAACAAAAACAAGTACTGTAATTTTTTTTTTTTTTTTAGTTTACTCAAATGTAAAATAATTTCAAAGGTGATATCTCTCAAAAACAAATATTGATTAAATTATTATATGTTCATTTCATATTTTGTTATATTATTTACTAAAAAATAAAAATAGTATTAAACTATGAGAGGCTGAAATTTAATGCAGTCACTCATAACTTGCGAATGAAAGAAATAATCAAATAAAACAAACATGACATAATTGTATTTTCTACAATCACCTTACACTTACTTTTCCACAGTCACCAATTGCAGTTACACAACCAATTTGCTCCAAACATCAGTAAAAAATGCTGACAATCTTTCCTTGATCCATGACCTTAGTGAAGAATGCACGACTGTATCCTTCTGTTCACCATGCACAATGAGATGAGTACTCTTAATTGTTTCTCTTTAATTATTGAAAGGAGTGAAAATTGCAGGGTGCCAAATCTGGTGTATATGGAGGATGTGGAATAGGCTCAAATTTAAGTTAAGTCTTGGCAGTTGCAATCTATGTGACTAAGCATTATCATGTAGCAGAATTATTGGCTCTGTAGATTGTTAAACAAGACACACACATCTCCTAAGATGGTTGGTTGTATGATGCAACAAGTCAGTTTGAATCAATTTATCTCCCTTCTTTTTGGTGCTTCTCATCAGTCACAGAAGCTGGTCGATTACTGTTGAAGTTCAACCTCAATATTCACTTTACCACCTTCTGATGCACAAAATTTAATCGCCTACCTACTCACAGTACTTCAATCAACAGTTTCATGATCATAAACAGCTTTAAGGCAATGATGAATGTCAATAGAATTTACTTTTTCTACTGTTAAAATTTCAACTATGTACACCGTTTTATATATGTTGCCGAAACAGGTGTACTAGACAACATAACATGGTAACTGATAGAAAATAAGCCTGAATTCTCTAATTTAGTCCCTTTAAAACAGATATTAAAAATGGTGCTGTTGTTAATGGCACATATCTTAAAATGTGTTATTGTATTAGTGTTACAGGCCAATGTAACCTTTGCATATTAATTTAAAATTATACGTAAATCAAATTTAATGTTTGTAAACTATGAATCATTCAAGTGCCTTCAATTCATTGCTTACATGAGTAAAATTTGCACATAACAGTTATCTTTATACATGTATCCTGTTTCTAGTTGATGGTTTAACATTTGCACAACCCAGAATTTAAAAATATACCTCTCAGTAGAAACCCTACATAGGAAAATTCCTGTACTCTCCTGGCAAACATAACTAGCAGCCATATTATGGGGGAAAATATGTTGAGCTTGCCAAAAAAGAGTATTAGGACTGCAAATTAACTGTTTTGGGTTTTGTTGGTACTTTATACTTCTTATATACTTCAAAATTATAAACCCTGGGCCTTAAAATAAAAAAAATGTTTAAATACTTTACTTAAGCAAATTTGTTAAGATTAACCTACATATGTTTATATATGAATATTTTTTTTATTTTTTATTTTTTTCAATTTATTTCCCACCTCTAAAAAATACATTATTTAGGTTTTCCTCTTTTTTTTTTGTTTTTGGATCTAATTATACTAATTTTTATTATTAAAAATTTTTTTTTGTTTACTTTTCTAGTCACTTTAAGGGCTATTAAAATTTAAGTAATTTTGACTCCTATAATATACCCATTCCTTCTTTTTCTATTGAGCTTTTTGAATTACCATAGGTATTACTTCAGAGGAGGCGAGCATGATATGTATGAATGTAAATGATCTGTCTTCTACAGTCTCAGGTTGAAACCCAGCCACCACAGAACACCATAGTCTCAGTATCCATGATCTTGTATTAAAATCCATAAAAAAGTAACTGCCTTTAGTTGGATTTCAACCTTAGAACTCTCAACCTGGAATCAGCTGACTTTTGATAACAAGTTCACCAACAGAACAAGCTGGTGGGTTACAATCATATCTTGAATTCAAAATAAGAAGCAATTTTTATTACAATCATATTATTTTTCAATATCTTCAAATAATTTTTTTGTTAAGGATCACTTCTTTATAAAAAAAAAAAAAAAAATCACTAAACTGTTTCCACATAGTAAAGGGAGCCCCAAAATCACAACATTTTATTTGAAATTTGGAAATTTTGATGGCTACTTTTATTTACTGATTTATAGGGTATGTTTTTAATACCATAATTTTTGGACAAGTTGTAATAAGGTGATTTACAAATGTTGATTATGATGCGAGTAATGTTTGTGAATTTTGTGGATGTATATGCATCTGATTTGTCCAAACAGCATTGTCATATTTCAGCATAATTTGTATACCTTACAATAGCTGTGTTTATCAGTAGTTTATTCTACTAACTTGACCTTAAGCATATTATTACTGATTTTGCAAACAATACAATAACTTTTTTGTGATTTTTTACAGATCAGTATAATTGTCAGCTGACATAACATGAAAAAATAATTTGAGATTTATGAAAAATTTGTACTGTATAGGGCAATTGATTTTCTGTGGATTAAGTGTGTCAGTTGTACTGGGTTTCTTACAGACTCTGAACATGTGACTGAGCATTTTGTTTATTCTATATTCTGCAGTGAAATGGTTAAATCTGAGTGTTTTTTTTTTTGTTCTCAATAATCAATTATACTGTTTGAAAACATACCAAACAAACAAATACAAACAAACCACACAAACTTTCCAGGTCTTTTTTTAGATAAGTGTCATTAAGAATTCTGCTATTTGCAACAACATTTATAAGGGGACTACATTATAATCTTATAAACAAACATTTCTTTGAATACCTTCCCAGATGTTCTGACAGCAAGGCATGGAAAAACTGATAGCAATAATATTGAAGTTTACATTTTATCACACTAGTCTACGAAAAAAGTTTTATCAAGATAATTCAGAAATGAAAAAAAACCCAGAATGATCACATCTACTACAATTGTAACGCTGCATTTTACAGACCTATCAACTGACCATGCTATCAATGCCTGAGTTCTTCTAGAACTGGCAAAGATGAATAAATTATAAACACAATAAAAAACAAGAAACCGAAATATAATAAACGCATAATACAGAATGAGAAATATGACAGTTGGCAGCAGGTGATAATCTGAGTAAAGATGTAATAAAATTAATAATTGATCAAATATATTATACAATGTTTCTAGTCTATTACAGTTAGTTTAAAAAATATAAATGCAAAGAAAACATAATTGATGGCTTGCAACGTTTTTCATTTACTAATATAATAATCTTAAAACTGATTTAAGATAGAAGCAAATAATTTAAAAAAAAAAACATCAAAAAACTACAAAGATAACAAAAACTAATATTTTTCTTACATTAAGTTAAAAGTGCTCAGATCTCACCAATTAACCGATTATCTGAAATGCACATCAATGAACACAGAAATAACCTATAGCTCCGGAGCCACTGTTAGGTATATCTTCTGAGGATGAAATGAATGAATTGTAGCCTGTGTGAAAAATGCCATGCCTGACTGGGATTCAAGAACCCAGGACCTCCGGATGAAAGGCAGAGATGCTATCACTCGTGCCACAAAGGCTGGCACCTATCCTAACCTAGCAAAGTCTTCCATTACAAACCCCTTAACAAAAACAGTTGCAATATTATCTATGGAAATATAAAAGTAAGAAAAAAATTAATTTAATGGCACATTTCCATATACAAGAAAACCTATAACCATAAAGACAACTAATAATTATGAAAACCATAAATTTGTTGTTTTGAATGAATAAGAATTCTAAAAGGAAACATATTTGTTACTTTCTAATGATCTACATTTCTCTTCAAATGTTATTTTAAACAAATATCACACACACCTTTCAATTTTTTGAGTAAGTACACTCTGATCATCCAAATCAACAAACTGCAATCTATATTCACAATACAAGTAGATATCACTGACAATATATATATATATAATTATTGATTTTTGCATAAGTCTTCCATGTATCCTATAACGGTAATTTGCATTTTCTTCATCCAACAAAAAAATCTCAGAATTCAATTCATAGTACTTAATACATATTCTTGCTTTTTTGTCAGAGAATAAGTTCATGCAAAAACAGAGGGTTATTTCATTTGTACTTATCTCTTGAAACAATTCTTGTGTATACACTTTCATTTTCCACTGCTATAAAACACACTTATTAAATTTACAAAGGTACACACTACAAACAAAAATAGATAAATAAAAACACATAAACTATGCAACTCAAAATTCTGTCTGTATTTTTTTTTATGTTCTCATAAACTACCACAAATGCTTTTTAAGAATATGCCCAGTGTTTAAAAACCAAAGAGATTTTTTTTATACTGGTGATTTTAAAAAAAGATAATAGTTTGCTAATAACATATACCATAATTTTGCCATTTACTATTCTTTATAAAAATAATAAATTAGTAACATACCTTAATAATATTTGCATTATCAAAGGAATTATTTGCTGGGCGAACTGGGTATTGATAAATAAATAGATGATCTGCCAGATCATGTGAAAGATAAACGGGTACCTGAAACATAACGTTAAAATCCTTAGTCATGTACTATCAACTGTTGCATCATTCCTGACTAGATTATCTCATGTTCTATCAACTGTTGCATCATTTCTGACTAGATTATCTTCACATTATGATGAAACATTACAACATAATTATCATTTAAAAATTTTGGGGCAAGTTCATGCCATTATTATTCATCAAGAAATACAATACACCAGTCCAGATCTAATTAACTAGCCAAGAAAGCAAAGGTTTTAAACAAAATTTATAAACATCTTACTGTACCTGTGTATCTTACTGTGTGTATAGTAAACCATACTTTCAGAACATTCTTCTTCACTAATACTACTACTACTAAATAACTCGTTTCATCAAGTAGAACGTCATTCATTTATTATATTACAACAAAAATACTACTACATGGCTACCATAATTTACAGGGTCAAGAACTTTATTAATGTTTTACAAATAATAATTACTCTGTGTAATAATTATTTTGAGATCGAATCACTAAAGTTCACAGAAATATTGTGTGGACAAAAATCAAACTATTTACAAAAAAATAAATTGTTCACGACAAGACACGTGCAAAATAAGCAATTATGCTACAATTGCAAACTGTAAAAAAAAAATGGAAAACTGCCGCCTTTAATTTATAAAAACCTACTGTAATAAGATTTACCATTTCACTGCTTCAAATGTCACTGACATTAATAATAAATATTAATTCTCGAACTCCACGTTGTTGGTTAAATGTTAAATATCAGTCTTTTAAAAATCATTAAAATTACCTCTTCAATAACAGGATCTCCGTCATCTTCGCTCATAGTAAACAATAAAGTAACCTTCTATGTTACAGATACAAAATTCATTTACTTAAGTTTTAAATTACATATGCATTACTAAAAATTGATCATATTGAACAATCTAACCTAACAGCTAGCTAACCCCACGAATCATTCTGACTTGAATGAATGAACGGCTTCAACGACAAGAGGCCGGCGAAGCTAATGCCACTGCGATATATATATTTTTGTAGTTCTGTCATTAGGCCCGCGGTATACTACTTGAAATTAACTGAATTCTCATGAAATTTCGCCGGTAAAAAAATTATTATAATGAAACTGTAAGGATAATATAATCGTAATTTGAGATATCAGATAATGAATGTAATCAGAAAAATCATGTATAATACTTCGAAAATATAGTTAAAAAGTCCACCCACTAATAAAGTCAATGAAGAATTAACTGATCGTTTTTCAATTTTTATAAGCATATTAGTTTTAATAAGTGTAAAACTTATTCAAGTTTTATAAGTGTACCCTTAGAAACAAATTTCTAATGAGTCATGATATTTTGGTCTTTTTAAGATTCTACAACTTTCGTTGCACAGTAACAAACATAACTTGTAGCGATTTACGTCTATCCTTAGAGAATAAAGATTTATTGGTAATAGATATTTCTAATAGTATTTGCGTACTACTAAGAGACGAAAAACCACGTATTTCATCGTGGGGCAGGCATTTAATTTTATATTTTGCCTTTGCAGTATGCAAAACTTTTTTCTCATTATTCAAGTATACTTTATATAGATTTTTGATCATAAAAATTAACATTGCAAGTTAATCAAGTATTGAGAAATGTACACATTTACACAGGGCACAAGGGCAGATGTTGAACAATTACTATAACTTTTTTAAGTAAAGCTACTACTACTACTACTAAATTTACATTTTCACTTGAGTAGATAAAAAATAATTGTGGAGTTCTTGATTTTGTTTATTACTAAACAAAATTTTAGCAATAACTGAATCATTGAATGCACTTTTATCTATAAGTCACTACCCTCAAAACTGAGATTGAAATATGGACTTGCTGTACAATTAAACAAAGTTATTCTTATGATTTTTAGATGGTATAAACTTTGCTAGCTCTACAATTTTATCCAATACCAAATATAACCAACAATGTTTTATTTATTTACATTACAAACAACAGGCTGATGCAAAAATAAAATTCCATTATAATAGAGAATTTAGAATTGAAAAATGTCAAGCCTTACCAGGTTTCATAAGAGAATCTTCTGGATGACATTAATCAGCAAATGTTTCTAATAAAATCAAAGTATGTTAAAAACCTAACTACTTTTCTTTCTAGTATCTTGAGTTGAAGTCGAAGACATTAAAATCATATTTGTACAAATATTACAATCACTTGTTAACTGTGTATACAGTGTTGTAATATTTTCAAGCTTGGTATAAACAACTAGTAGCTAAATGATCTACGGCTTGCAATAATCAAACAGATGATATAGTGTAATGTAAAGGCATTCAGGGGCCACATAAGTAACATATATTTGAATTCCTTCAGAAATACAATTTGAATTACATATGTAAAAAATTATACATCAGGAGTCATTCGATCCACAATGGTCAAAACAGCAACTGAATAATATGGATTTGCAGCTTGGATCTACATTTATTAACCATGTATGTTAATATCTCTTGTGAAAAACAATTAATGGCTCTTTCTTAATAATTGTTAGATTTATAACTAAAATTGATAGAATTTTGCAAACTCCATCATCATTAATTGCAATTTTTTTTAAAGAAAATTATTTTATATATATTAAAAAGATAATAAATATGAAGGAAAAGATTTACTCAAGCATTTTTACAAAGTAAAAAAGATTCTATGTATTTTTTGTTGCTATATCTATATATATATATATATATATATATAGGAAAAATATTGTTTTAATTTCAAAAATAGCCCAACAATATTTTCTGTACATAAATATATATGCTGATATATAAATGGATCATTTTTGTCATTCAGTTTTTGAAAAAAACTGCTGAGTAGGAATGTAAGAGATGGCTGTTATATTTTAATAAAAGAATCTGAAAGTAAATCTTACTTTTTTACCTATTTATTGCCTTTTCATCATAATTAATACAAAGTCTGATGCGGAGATCACATGACTTCCTTGTACGAAAATCCAAAATTAATATGATTGTAAATTATAATGCTTAATTAATATTAAATTATCAGATGTTACATCAAATTTATTACATATACACGTATGTAATAATGAAAATTATATGCCATATACACATTTTTATCCATAAAATTTTATTTTACATAATTTTTATTGGTAGATACCAGAAAGGAAAGTAGTTAGGTTTTAAACATGCTTTGATTTCATTAGAAACATTTGCTGATTAATGTCATCCAGAAGATTCTGATTATGAAACCTGGTAAGGCATGACATTTTTTAATTCTAAATTCATCAAATTTTCAATAAAATGTAATTTTATTTTTGCATCAGCCTGTTGTTTGTATTATAAAATTTTATTTCACTAATAACTTCTGATTTTTTTTTTATTATTATTGAATTATTTATTGTAACATCTTCTTTTTTTTTTTACAATAATTAATAATTATTAATAATTCAATATATTTAAATTAAAAAAAAGTTAAAAAAAAGGAGATAAAGTCTGATTCAAACCAATGTGTCTTTCCTTGTAAGATCCAAATATTTTATTAATTAAAATTTTATTTGGATAAAAATGGAACCAATGAAACTAAGTGCTGCTTATGGCATATTGTTGAAAAGCAGTGAGGGCTTATTACTGCAGTTAAGAAAAAGACCAAAATTTAAATTTGTTGGGACTTTTTTTGACACATTTGATTGCAATCAAAAAGGGAGGTGCACAACTAAATGTTACAACAGTCTTAAATCCGAAATTTCAACTTCCTACAGCTAATAGTTTTTGAGTTATGCAAAAAACATGTATGTACATATAGATGTCATGCTGAAACTACACAAAATGGATTCAGGGATGGTCAAACAGATATTTCCATTAAAATCTGAAATTTTTTGCTATCACAGAAATTCTTTTACTTTGTACAAGGAAGTAAAAAGAAATCTTTTTTTTTTCAAAAAATTTCAATGAATACTAGTATATATTATGTTTTAGTATAATCTTATAACTTGTTACATAAAATAAAAAACAATTCAATGCAAGTTTATTATTTTATCATATAGTCTTGAGCAAAATTGTAGCATTAACATACATTATGTATGTTTATTAAATATGTCAAAAACGACAATTTTTTGTTTCCACAGAAAATTATACAAGAAATGGTTCTTTGCTGAACCATGATTAGAAGGTACCATTAAAATAATATTCATATTTTATTTAGACAAAATTATTAATTTATATTAAAAAGAATTAAGGTAATATTTTTAAAAAAAATTTAATTACCTTACATGACTAGATAAACAGGAAAGTTTTGCAACTCACTGTTTTTTCATAAGCTGTACGTAAATAATAACAGGTCTACCACCTTGTTAAAATGTGAATTCTACTTAAAACAAACTATTAAGAAAAATTGAAAACCAATTAACTAAAATTTTTGAATATTATTTTTTAGTATATTTATTTAATCTCAAGTGCAATAAAAGTGATCAATGTACAGTGTATCTGACAGCCATAAGATAAAAATGCAAATTAAAATTCACACTTATGGGCCCTCTTTTATCTGTTTAGCCTCCGGAACTACCGTTAAGGTATTACTAAAGAGGATGATGTGTATGAAGTGTAGTCTTGTACAAT
>JAAAKQ030094290.1:0-10163 GCA_010016005.3 Zanna intricata
TCTGTTTCTTCATCAGGATTAATTAATTAAAAGTGAAACTTTTGTGAAAGAACAGTCGAATCTCATAATTTTGTGGCTAAAATTACACAATCGAAAAAAAAAATTTATAACGTGTTTTTCACTTTTTGAAAATTAAATTTTTATAAACTTTTTAGTTTAGTACCGGTTAACTTCATAACTTCATGAAATCTTGAATGCTGTTATCCTAAACGGTAGTTGATTCTTTAAAAAGAATTTTACCTAAAACTTTTATTTTTATAAAATGGGTCATTTAAAACTTAAAATGAAAGTCTAAATAGTAATTTTATTATAGCAATTGCAGCAAGATCTGGAAGACCATGATAAATTTAGCGGAAAAATACACGCAGTCGACTCAGTAAATTTAATTAAAATTTTTATTTCGCATTTTAAATACAACAAACCGAAAAGAGTACAAACTGCTGATAAAGCATAAATTCAGTTGTAAAGTTAAATAAGAAATAAATAAAAATTAGGAAGTTTAAATTTTTTGGTTTTTTTAGTTTGGTAATGTTTTGTAGTTAATCAGTAATCGTAAAATCGATCAACTTAAAACATGCTTTTATTGCAAGGATGAAAATATATGTGGGATATTTCCATCCGTGTATTAACGTAACTCGTACGAATATTGCTAAATGAAAGAATGTTCTCGCATAAATATTTCATGTCAAAAATAGAATACATCTCGATTCTTTATGATTAACTTTTCATTCAGATTATTATAAAATCGGTACTAGTGTTAGCCCAGTAAAAAAAAAAAAAAAAAATCAACAGAGAGAACATCTCTTTTCATCTTATGAAAAGAGAAAACCCTTTTTTTAAAGGAACTGTTGGAATTACTGTATGAACTAAATGAATTATTGTATCAGTAAAATATTGTTAATTGAGGCATAGGTCTCTACAGAACAAGAAAAACTCAGAGCTCTTCTTCTTCTGTGTAGTTAAATTTTTTGTTACGTAGAAGATTATTTGAAGAATATCGGTTGGAATTTCTTAATTTATATATATTAAGATAGAGGCCCATAGAGGAGAGTCAAGGACGTTCCTTTATGGCATCATTATGTAATTTAAAATTTTCTTAAGATGGAACGCATGTTGAAAATAAAACGGCTTGTATGTTGTATTTCAAGCTAAGTTAAGCGAAGAGCCTGCCTGTATGTGCCCGTTATGAATCAAAATGTTGTGAAACTATTCTTCTCCTATGTGATTCTAAATTTTTATGAGGGTTGAATGTGTTCGTACTTTAAGTATCTCAGTATTCCAATTTTTATGGCAAGTGGACAGTATCTCATGGGATCGAAAGGGTCTGTATTTTTCTTTATCGTGTTTCTATATTTTCTGTAGGTGTTTTAAAAATAAAAATTTGAATGTCACAATACTTAAATTAAACAAGATTATATCTAGCGGAAAAAGGCTAAGGAGTTATGAAAGTTTAAATTTGTTTCGGCTGTAGTGACGTACACTTCGGGTCTCGTAGAATCTGATTTCAAAGTTTGGTGAATCCGTTACATAATCTTTTCTCACGGCTTGTATTTTTTATTTATTTATTTACTGTTGAATCGATATTCAAAGATCTAATGACATTAGTTGTCGAAAACGAACGACATCCAAAGAGCCTTCCATAATATTTGAATTGACTGCCCAACTCCCTTACGTTTTACTGGAATGGACTCGTCCCGCAAGTAAAAATAGCGCCAGTTCAGTAGACTGCTACTGATAGCCACAATAAAGCGTTCATAACGCTCAGTGCATTGTTAAGAAAGTATGGTATTTTCCCAAGATGAACGCGTTTTTATTCTTGAGCCGTACTGTAGTATGCGGTCAGTGGTTGCAGTGTAAGAATCTTTTTACCGTAACAAACCAGCTTCTAACAAGACATCAGTTTTGAGATTAGTTCCTAAGCTTAGAGAGACAAATTCTGTTAATAACTAGAAACACAAAAGATCGATGACAGTGTTGAACGCAGACACAGTCGCTGATATAAAAGACTGATAAACTGCCTCACCAAAAAATCGATTAGACGGTCGTCAGCAGAAATTAATTTTCCAAAATCAGCCGTCCATCGGGCGAGAAAAAAAATTTAACTGACGACCATGTCGAATTCAAATAGTTCATTAACGTTTTGATCCAGACAAAGAAAAACGGTTAGAATATTGTAATCAGTTTCGTCGATTCGAGCGTGAGGATATTCATGTTATGAACTCCACTTTTTTTCACGGAGGAGACGTGGTTTTACCGGAACGGCTACATAAACATTGAGTAGGATTTGCCATGCTGAAAATCCCAACGGATATTATGAAAAAGCAAATGCACCCGCAGAAGATGGGTGTATGGTATGCGATATCACGAAAAAAATCATTAGTCCTCTTTTCTTCGAGTGCTCCATTATTTCAGAACGATATCAAAATATTTATTTTTTATATTTTATTTTATTTTTAAATTGCAATTCATTGCACTCAGGGATGAGAGTAGCATCGATCTTCCTCTTGGAAGAGGAAAATCGATACTGTTGGTTCCAACATGTGATGCTGCTGGTGCAACATCACATAATGTACATTCATCTTCTGATCTTGTTAAAAAATTGTTTTATGATCGCGTAATTGCTCGTAGCGTATGGCTGCCACGATCTCTAGATTATACTACGCCAGATTTTTTTTTCTTTGGTGTTACCTCGAAGAAAAAGTGTACAGAAACAAACCACGAACACTTGAGCAAGACTTGATTGACTGAAGGTCAATTTTGAACAAACTGTTTTAATTATCAACACAAAAACTGTGAAAACAGTTGCAAGAAACACAGTACAAAGGGTGGAAGCGTGTATTTATGAAGATGGCGGCCACTTTCTGCATTTGCTCTAGAATTTAAGGTATTAAAAAGTTTGGAAATAAAATATTTAATATAATAACTTACGAATGCTATTTTAATTTAAATATACCTACTAACGTAGATGGGTTTCGTTTTATACGGGACACTTTGTTTAACAATTTTCTTTAAATATGGTAATTAAACGCTTAATATAAAAAAAATTTCATTTATAAAACTCAGTCGTCAAAGATTATTTATATTTTGTACGAATAAATGAAAGAACTTTCATGACGATAGCTAACGTCTGATCTAGCCAAGGCTAGACGTCAACGCTCGCTCAGATATTTCATCTCACAGTCACCCCTACCTTGCTTCCATATATTTGTAGAACCATTTAACGGGCACTGCCAATTAAATCGGTTAGTTTCCGCGCTTCATAAACCGCGACTCGGTATCATTTTAAAACGAAAATATCGCCTGAATTAGTCTACAGTAAATTAAAACAATCCGCTGAATAACAAGAAAATATTTCTAAACATTCTTTTTAATATCTTTAAAAGCCTACTTTAATCGTTTTGCCGCAGTGAAACAATAACCGGAAAGATTATTTTGTAAAATGAAATAAAATGATAGAACCTTTCGTAGTGGATAATTTTGATTCTAAGGCTCACTAAGGAGGTATTCCTTGTAAATATCTTCGACTCGGAATTTACTTAATATGTAAAACCTAAGTTTTTATTCATCGATCGTCGAGGTACAGCCTTCCTCCTTCATCGATTGCTTATCACATTCCTACTTGAATCCCGTCAATAATCAGTGCTTATTATCTCTTCCACAGTATATCTTTATTCCACCCTTTGGGACGGTTAATCTGCAGTTTTCCGAGCTAACTTGGTAAAATTTCTTTCTTTCTTTAATTCGGGTTTGTATCCTGACACCGGCTTGATCGCATTTTTTATAAACTTTCCTTTCCTGAGGCGTTTCTATAAACTCTCTCTCATCCGAAACCGATCTCATACACGTATTTGTTGGGTAGTTCTCTCAGGTTAAAAAACCTCATTTCGATGCGGTAGCAACCTGCTTTCCTGCAAACACTGAAAGACTTTAGAAGCCTTCCACTTCGATTAGCAGCCGTGTTTTGCTTTTACGTACAAATGTAAATCGAAGATAGGAAAGTTTGATCGTACATTGTCATCTTCGTTGTTCGGTTTAACTCCTTATGAAAAAGCTATTTATACATAATTAAACCGAATGTCTGCTACCGGACAACAGTGGATTTCATCCATTACTCCTAGTATTTATCCCGGGTAATCAAAAATTACGAGTTAAATTTTTAAGAATATTTTTTGTTCACCCTGTAATTTTTCGGAACGCTATAAAATAATTTTCTACCTTTCTCATCCAAGACATTTTAAAATTCCTCTGTACAAGATGTGTTAGATCTAACTTTGATCTTTTATTTATTTTTTGTTATTTATATACCTGACATCATTTATCATTTGAATTGGAAGCTATATGACTCAATAAACTTTTCTTCTAAAATTTTTCTTAATTCTTCAGACCACGATGAAGTTCTCTTGAAAACATTTCCTTTTTAGCATTTTTACTAATTTTTGCCGTGCTTTTAAAATTAAAATACTTAAATTTATTCTGGCTAGCTATCAGAAATCCGTTCTTTATAACTCCTGAATCAAATTAATGTCACTTTAAATAATCATGTAATTATTCTTCCTTTTTTTTCTCATTGTATTTATTATACACTATAAACACTTTTACCCTTCCGACTCACTTATCCTACTTAATTTTGAAAGAGCTGTTTTAATTGTATAAAGTTAACAAGGCCCACAGAAAATTGGGGCGTACAGGCGGTTTAGGAAGGCGATGTCTGATTAAAAAAAATGCAAAAATTATGTTTTCCTGATATTTCAAATTAAAATTACATACCTACTACACTAGTATAAAAAATTTAAGGGACATCTATAAAAATGTTGTATTTAGACTTTTTTATCTTTGCAACCAAGAAGCTTGGAGAGAAGAATAAAAACTAATTAAAGCCTGAATACTCTACTTTTTGATAGTATACTTCAGATTTTTTAAAAAATCATCAAATTAAAAAAAAATCAGTGACAAAAATATTGCTAAAAATTTGAAAGTTTTTCTTCGTATCTGATCGAGCGCATGGGGGAAACGAATTTTTTGTTGTAAACTGCATTAAAATCATTTAAAAGCATAAGACTTTAGCTTTAATTTGTTTTTTCTATATCTCTCTATGATTTTTCTGAACCGAAATATTCCACTTTAAAGAGAAAAGGCCATTTTTGGTTTCAATACTGCAGATTTCCCAATCTAAGCAACGTATTAATATAAATAAATATGGAAATTAAAGGGTTTTGGTGTAGCTGATCTAGATTTAATGACAAGTTGTGAGTTCTTTAATGTAGCGTTGCAGTTTTTCATTTTATTCATTTTGTGCTGAGGTATTGAAGTCTTTAAATACGATCTAAATATGATTAAATATGCGTTTTAATTGCTCCCATTTAAAATGTAAGTTTCAACTCAGAAATAGGATTTGCCAAATTTAAAAACAATAATTGCAACTGCTGTTTTTAAGAGAGCATTTTAACAGAATATAAGTTTAAAAATTTTGGGGGACGCTAGAAAATGTTTGATTGTCAGTGTGGGCGGTGGGCGAAAAAGCTTGAAAATCAATACTCTAGGGGAAACTTACGTTTGATATTTGTATTAGCAATTATTGAGATGTGGGCTACCCAGCCCATCACATTTACTTTAAAATGTTTTTTCACCGTGGTAATCGATGACTTCTACCGATCCTCTAAGGCTACTCTATATCCAGTATCAGATTTCCGCGTGCCAATAGCTTTATTTGTAAAATATTTTTAAAGATCATCGTCGAATTCCATGCGCTCATCTTCGGAAGGAATAAAGGAGTTAATACTCCGCTCTTTATTTCAAAATCTCTACACTCTGTTTATTTTTTTAACGGAAGTAACAGTCGAATCTTCAGGATATGTTACTTAGTTGTTTGTTGCTCTGCTCTTAACGCGTTTGACTGTGATTTATAAAACTGCTATTTCTTCTTTTTTTTTTTTGCAATTGTTTTATGTTGATACGGAACGTTCTTAAAAAGAAATTTCTAAACACCTAAATTATTTCCAAGAGATCTATTGCTTCAGAGAAACTATGTTAATCGTTCGCTAATTTATCTATTTTCATAAAATTTAACTAAAATAATTTATAATCGAGTAAAATAAAATTGTTTTTAGTCAGTGAAGAAGTTTCTTCTAGCGGCTTTATTTCAGGAAAGTAAAGAAATCTACTTTTAAGTACTCGGATTCTATTCCAGAGACTTAAAACTTTTCTTAAGTCTCCCCGATCCTCTAGAAGCCCGCTTTAATAGTCGTTCGAATTACTTATTCGGTCTCCCCTCAAAATTGTTCTCTACAAATAATTCTCTTTTCGTAATTTTTACCGGTTTAACACAACGTAAAATAGGTTACATCCTTTCGTAATACCTTTATTTCCTTTAAACAACATTCTTTTAATCGAGTAAAACGTGGTAGTCACCGTGTTATTTTTCGTTACGATTTTCCCGCTTTATTTATATTAGTTTTTACCCTTAGAAAAGCCGATTCTAACAAATTGATCATAAATGAATTTTATTATTGTATCGTTGAAGTGAAAAATTAATTCGTCTAAATTTTTAGATAATTATTTTTATTAATAAGATCGATAAAAAAGTATATAACATATCCATTGTATACAATGGCTTAATTAAAAAATACTGCTATTCGTATGGTTCTTCAATTTATATTTCGAGCATATATATAAATATATATATTTTTTTAAATTGCGGAACCACCATTAGATACATCAGAGGATGAGATGAATGATTTTTAGCGTGTATGAAAATGCCATACCTGACCGGGAATCGAACCCGGGACCTCCAGATGAAAGGCGGAAACGCTACCACTCGCGCCACGGACGCCGGCTAAATATTTCAGCATACTATTTCAGTATTCTGAGTTTTAATTTTTTTATTACAATTTTATATTTTTTTTTACTTCTTTGGACTCTGTATGCTATTACCAATTATTCTATAATTATACTGTAGCTAAATTATTACAACGGTTTGAACAAGAAGATTTCCCTTTATTTCTATAAGAAAAGAAGAAAAATATTGCGGCAATTTGATGGTCTTGATTCGTGTCTAAGCTACCGGACATTTGATTTATTTAATAAGTTTAAAAAGCTCCAAATATTATAGAACATCCAGTATTATTTTTCGTGTTGTAAATTTCATAGAAAAATTTTTAAAAGAAAATTGAAGACCTCGGTAGAACTTGAAATTTTATTAAACTGAAAACATGATGTCATTCAATAAATACAATATTAAAAGAAGTTACTATTTTAATTTGCTATACGATTCTGAAATCATAGAACCAGAAGTCGATATATTTTCTAAGGAAAATATTAAATTAAGGGAAAGACTTCCTGAAATTACATCACTGACAAATATTTCTCTTGTAATCGCCTTTTTTCCGACTCTCTTGACTTTTGAAATCTATTTTAAGTACTGTTTAACGGGTTATACCTTTTAATTTTTTTTAATCTATTGCTAAATCTTTCTCAGAATTATCTAATTAGATTCTTTTTCATATAATACTTAGGAGAAAACTCTTTTCTTTATATCACGTTGAATGAATTTCGATAAGTAACGGATCGGCTACGTAAGAAAAAACATTAAAAGCAATAAAAGTTTTTATTCCGTCTCTGATATCTTGAGTACAGTTTATCAGATTTTTATATAAATGAAACACCGTAATAAAATTCTTTCTTCTCTTTTAAATCTTTGAAAGAACCGTACAGATATATCTTGTAGAACGGGGTTTAGTCAGCTACTCAAAGTATACGATAGAAAAACGATTTTAACATAGACACGCCTTCTGTTTAAGCTGCATCGAACTTTCAGTTATGGAGTTATCTTTATAAATTTATGTATGAACTTGCGTAAAACCCAATAAATGAATTGGTTAAAGCATTTATTATTAAATTCTTTGATTATAGCCTAATCAAGGCTATTCCTGAGTTTTAAATGAACATCAGCACAGGTAGACAAACATCTGAAAATTCTCATTTTTTTTTTTTTTTAATTTAATAGAAATATATATATAATACGAGTACATATCAGTATACAGTAGTAAAAAATATCGGCTAAAAGATAGTAAATTAGGAGAAATTTGATCAATTTTTTGTTAATTTCTCCTCCAACAAAAATGGAAAATAAAAAATATTTTAAAATAATAATAATAATTTAGAAAAAAATCAGAATCGATATGTAATATGGAACAATTTCAAAGATTCTCTAGAAAAATGTAAACCCAGTTTCAAAAAGGAATTCAAAGAAATAAAGGTTAATTTTGTTCTTTGATAATTATAAATATCGACACAATTTAAAAATACTAATAAATAAAAAGCTAACATATATTTAAAGCTGTAAAATTTTCTGTCGCTTCTATTTGATAAACTCCCTCAAAAATTCCAGTAAACATCCGGTTAAATAGAAATTAAATTTGTTTTTCCCGAAAGAATTTGACACCATCATGAATTTTTCGCCCTGGACTCAAACCCTTGGGCCTATGCCAAAGACCTGGCTTTGCAAATGCCAGCGAACCGATTACAATTTTGTTACTTATTTGTTAGTTATCATGCTCTCATGATTTATTGTTAAGTTGCGCTTAAATTTAATTATTTACGAATATCTCTTAGTTATTTATTTTTACCACCTCGGATTAATGTAACGATCGTTGAAAAGTTCTCAGACCTGTCGATGGTAAAAACCGGGGTCAGCCGATTTAGAAGTCAGGATACTAGCCACTATTGATACTAATAAAATATCATCAAATAATTTTTTTTATATTTCTTCCATTATTACGAAGCGATAATCAAACGTTCAACTAACAATGTATGAGGTCTGTTTCTTCTTCAAAATAATCTAAATATAAGGGGTTCGTTGGATAGTCAACAACAAAGAAATTCATCCGGAGGTCCCGGGTTCGAATCCCGGTCCGGTCAGGCATGGCATTTTTACACACGCGACAATTCATTCATCTCATCCCTCTGAAGATATAACTTAATTGTGGTTCTGGAGGTTAAAAAAAGATAATAATAATAACAAACAAATTGTTCAAAAATTTACCATTTCTTATCAAATTCCTACTATTACTTCCTGTTTTTATCACTGTCATTGTTGGTCATCTCTCAGAATTTAGAGACGACGAATTATAAAAAAGGGAAATTTACAGAGAAGGGACACTACAAAGGACGGGATTTACAAAGAACGGTTGTTATTTTGTCAGATTCATTCTGAAAATCTCGATTTTCAAAAAAATTAAATTTTAAAAAGTTTTCTCGGTTTAAAAAAAATTATGTTTTAGCTGATGCGGAAAGATTTTCAGCATTCTTTTAGAAGTCTATATGTATGAATCTATATATCCACAGTCATATCCGTTCTGCTTGAACGATCCAGATTTTTTTAGATCGTTAAAAAAAAATTTTTTAACCGACCGAAGTCGAATTTAAAAAAAAATTTGAATCGATAGTGGATCGAATTAAAAATTTGAAGCCACTGTGATATGAAGTCACTTCATTGAATAACTTAGTTTTTTTATCTAACTATCCAATAATTGTCCTTTAATCTGATGTTTAGGAATCTTAGTTTGGCTCTTGTTACCTATAAACTAAATATCATTTTATACTGCGTAGCATCAGTATAGTGCGGATTGAAATTTTTAATTTGACATTCTACGCAGTTTTCTCTTACAAAAAGTTACCAACGTTTAGATAAGAATGCAAAAGTAAACACTTGTAATTTGAGTTGTTGCCGACAGAATACGCATATATAAAGAAACACCAAAAAAAATTTATTATGAGGAATTAAACATCTTTTATCAGTTACTTTACTAGTTTTATTTATTTTTTTATGGTAATGCGATATGTGTAAGAAAATACTGAAACTAGTTTTTTAGTAGGTTCTATTTTGAATATGTCAAATAATGGCCCCATTAGATGTGGTTAGTAATTTGTAGAATTATGGTATAAATAGCCAATTCAGAGAGTGAATCGGATCGATTTAGGAAATAGTCTTATAAAACAACGGGGTAGTTGAAATTCTCGACACCCTTCTGTGAGTTAAACTATATTCATAACTGGAGATATTTAGAAAATCAAAAAATTTACATATAGTAAACAGAAAAATTATAATGCCGATCAAACGGTTTTTACCCTTGATTTTCAAATCTGATATTTAGATTTATCTTAAT
>JAAAKQ030094312.1:0-21086 GCA_010016005.3 Zanna intricata
AGCAATATTTCAAGCCAGTAGCTCGTAGTACTTCATACAAGTTAGTTGCAACATATCACTCATAAGTAAAATATTCACAAGTCGTTTATGTCATTATACAAGTTTTATTATTCATTAGTTTAATTAAGATACAAGAAAATTATACTACTCAAGATTATGCTATGTTATACTATTATGCCTTCAACGTCATTAACGCATATACCACAATTTATGACAATAAATAATCGTTTAACCAAAAAATGATACTTATTCATTTAAACGACTATATCACATCAGCTACTATACATAATATATACATGTTGGTCCTCCATGCATCCATAAAACGTCTATCTACAATCATTCTACAACTTTACATATTCCTTGGTATTATATTAAACATTGAGACAATTAAACATCTTTACAAACATAAAATGGCTATCTACATGTATTTATTGTATTCTTGGTTTAATGTGCATGACTTCATAAAGGGGCAAAAGTGGAAAACTGGAGGTCTTATTAATTGAAATAGAATGAATCTTATTATTATATAAAGAGGAAGAGAGTTTTTGTTTGTTTGGGATAAACAAAAAACTACTCGATCAATTGCAACCAAATTTTTACCATGTTTCTTGGTATATCTGAAAAGTTTTTTTGTATATTTCATTTCAAAAAATTTGGAAAAAAGAACTAATAGTGGGAATTTTACAGTTAAAGCACAAACTTTAAGGAATTGCGAACAGTGAATCTGTATCACTGTGTGAGCTGCGTTTGAACTGAATAATTTGAATATATAAAACAAGTTTCTAGATTTTTTTGAAATTCCAAGTTTCAAGGGTTAAAATGGATTTAAAAAAATTTTTAAACCTATTTTATATTTATTTAAAAAATGTTTTAATAACAAATGAAGAAATCAACCTGATTTTTGGTGAGCGTAATCTTTATGTCAGTAAACCAATTTCTAGATTTTTTAAATTTGACCTTGAAAGTGGAGGAAAGGTAACAAAATTTTTGAATAATAATTGTAAATTTTCCCAATCTCCACTATTATAAATGAGATATTCAGTAGATTTGGGCTTTCAGATAAATATTTAAAAACCATTTTTGGATTTTTTTATTCTGATTTTTTCAATGAATGTACATGGCGTATATGTATATGGAGCTGTGGCTCAAACTGATAAAAAATTCAACACAATCACTACCACCATTACTTTATGTCTACCTGGCTGCACTTACCTCCAGATACTTGACTGAAAAACACAAAATAAAAAGACTGATTACTACGAGAAATGCAAGTAATAGAGTACAGGCAAAGCTGCAATGGGATGGTAGTTAATGATAAAATGGTGAAGATTAAGAAAAACATGTGATTCTTTCTCAAAAGTAATATATTGGTAATAAAAAAAGTATATGTATTTAAAATGAAAATGCAGTAATAACTTTCCAAAAAAAAAAAAAAATAATTAGAGAACAAATACATTTTCAAATATTCAACCCAGATCTCTTGGGTATGTCAGTCCAATGATTTTTATTTTTTTTTTTAACCCCACTCATACTGACTGGCCGCACATGTTCGCACAAAAAATATATGTGTGTATTAAGAAAAAATTATTTGTTTTGGTGATGCTGTGGCAAGTGTTACAAGCTAGTTCTGGTAGAGTATGGAAATTTGATTTATTTAAATCCACCGAAAGGAGTGGAGAAAATACATAATTTTAATAATTTTTCATCTATAGCAAATGTTTTAAATATTTAACTTATAGGGTAAAATTAGTCTCTTTTTGTCATCCAACATTTCTTCTCGAGAAAAGATTTGGAAGTTGACATGAACTATACATTGATTTGAGTATTATATAGCCAGCCAGATACAAACATAGAGTTTTATTATGTTTATCTATAATTAAAAAATGGTTAGTACTTTTCTGAAGGTTCATTCACTAGCATAGTAACTCCTTGAACAAGATTATTGTAATTCTTAGTATTTTACTTTGATAAGAGGCTTTAGAAATCATCCTATTGGGAAGGACAGGAAAATTTTTTGAACTTTACAACCAATATGATAAAAAAAGGAAACATCCAAATTCTTCAAAAAATTTCTTATTTTATAGGAAATTTCCTCTAAGTAATGTTACTTTATTTGGCAAATTCTTACTTCTTTTAATTGAACTCAAATGAAAATAGCTGATATCCTAAAATCAGTGTATAGTTTATATACAGTAGATATAACTTCTTTTTTCATATATGATTCACTAACTTTTATTTATATTTTCACTTTACCTAAAGGTTTTAATGTAAAATTACTGAGCACAAAGCGGATTTATTCACAGGCAGGCTTAGTAATTTTCCTTTGGACATTTTTTTTTAGATCACCGCATTTAATATACTGAACTCCTACCTGGATCTGGCATAACAGTCTGATTTAAGATTAATTTTTGTAACCATTCTCAATCATTACTAACAGTAATTTAATCTGCACAAACTCATAGTTACTGTCATAGTCACTTTCTTTAATTTCCATGAATCTCTTTCCTTTATTTTTACTTCATTTATCAGTTTTTCTCTTGTTCATACAGTAAAACCTTATGATTTGATTGCAATAATGGCACTGTTTATTGTTTGTTGGTGGAACTTTCCTTTGTATCTGTAGTTTTTTTTTTCTCAGAATATATTTCCTCTAAATGGTAAGATCAGGATTTTCTATTTTTATTTTATATTTTAATCTCCAATTTTGCTTCTTTTGTTCTGAATAACTTTCACTTAGGATAAGTGACATGGAGGAAAACTGCTGTGAAAAATACCAAAATACTTATTTCAAAAAACTGTTAACTGGAAACGCCAAGAGAATTTGTTTCACTATTGAAATCCAATCTAGGAACTGGAACACAGGAAAAATTAATTCAAGCAGAAAACAACTTGCCCACTGTATAGAAAATTTATTAACTGTTAAGACTACTGGCACATTAGAAGTAGTAATATGCTGTAAGAAGTTTTATGAAGCGCAGAAAAAATAAAGCAGTAGTATATTGATTTTCAAAGTTTGTACAATGTTTTTGGATATGAAAATGTGACTGTAATTCTCCTAAAAGACAAAAAAAAAACAAATCTATAGAAGAGATTTTCCACTTTTATTCATACTCGTAGCAATTTCTTATGAGAAACAACAAAATAATTTGACTTTCATGATTGAGGTCTTCAAGTTGATTTAAGATAATTTCTTTTGTCTCTCTGTGAATTTCATTATATATATATTATTAAAGTTTTAAATTTTTTAGGTCAGAAAAAAATGAAAATATCATGGCAACACTAGCACACTAATATATACTTGTTTAAATATTGTTGAACTAAATGGACAAATTTTTGGACTTCGTCAATAAATTTCCAGCATTGGATACATCTCTGTTAATTTTCATCATAATGATATTTATTTTTGTACACAATTTTTTGTTTTTAAATAAATTCTGATTAGTAATTTGTTTGTTTACCAAGGTGCAATTTTTTAAGTAAATATTTGCTTTCTATTAGTTAGGTTTGTTATTATCAGTTAGGTTTGTTATATTAATTCATGTTATTAATTTTCCAATTACATATCTTACACTTCAGTGATCCTAACAGTCTTGTATGTAATTAGTTTTACTTAGGCTTAAAGTTCTGATTTGTTGTGCCAATAATACTAGTACGGAACTATGTTCCTAATCACTATCTAAGTTTAAATTTGTGTCTCCTGATAAGAAATAAACATATCTAGCTGTTAGATAAAACTAAGCTGATGACAAATTGTATTTTCAGTAATTAAAACATTACCTAAGGCAATAGAGAACAACACACATATAATTAACCATTAAAGTACGCCAAATGGATAAGGATACAGTTTATGAAGTACAGTGTATTATAGAGTAATTTTATGTAAAATATACTAGATATAAATATATTAGATAAATATTTTATTGAATTTTCTTCAAAAAAAAATAGAGAATTCAATAAATTATTAAAAATAGGGGCTAACTGCCAGCAAAAGAAAAGTAGTAGATATTAAATCAAGTAAATATCTTCAGAGAAGGGCATCTAATATGGCAAATTATGAGATGATTGAAGAAACTGACTGAAGTAATAGCTGTTAGGCTTGGGTAGTCAAAGAATGATTGGTACTATTATTAAGGAGGTGAAGTCAATGTAGATGAGGATAAATATGATGCTACATCAGATGAACAAATTCCTTTTTCACAATTACATCTTTTATCATCATCAAAGATAGGTGGCTGACTAATATTTTTCTAATATTTGGCATTTCAATAAGTAAACTAATCTCAGCAAAGCGTTTTTAAGTGTAGAACTATAATCCTTAATTATAATTTTTAATTTTGAAAGTAATAAATTATAATTATTTTAATTTTAACATCAGGATAAAAAAATCTCAGAAATAATCTTTTATTTCATGATGCTTTTTTTGAAGAAAGCAAATGCTGTGCCAAAAAAAAAATTCAAAGAATTTTACCACACTGATAGGCCTATCTACATGATTGTGTAGTTTAAATGTCCATAATGGCTCTATAATGCTGAATATAATGGCTGAATTTTATAATAAGCCACCAAAAAAAATAATGGTTTAGAATAAAATTACAGCCAATTTACTTAATAATTCTTAGTAGTTTACTCACCAATGTGGTAGCTTAAATAATTACATCACTACATTTTACTAATATAAACTTGTTAAAATATTGTTGAACTAACTGGACAAATTTTTGGGCTTCTGTCAATAAATTTTCCAGCATTGGATACATCTCTGTTAATTTTCATCATAATGATATTTATTTTTGAACACAATTTTTTGTTTTTAAATAAATTCTGATCAGTAATTTGTTTGTTTACCAAGGTGCAATTTTTTTTAAAAGTAAATATTTGCTTTCTATTATTTAAATTTTTTAATAATTACGTTGAAAACTGAATAATTCCACAAATTCCGATTGCATGGCCAGAGTAATTTATGTGACCAGCGTTTTCTATGCTGGTATGTTTTATAATTTTTTATTTAGTTGTTTCGATTAGGATAATGTTTTGGAAATACCGCTATCTACATTTAACGTAAAGGAATAACAGCGGAAGTCAGTAATTGGCTGGTATGAAAAGTAGTTCCTAAAAATTTCTTTACAAAACCTTGTATTATAAAGGTAATATTTTATTCTAACAATAGATCTTTTAAAAAAATTAAAAATGGTATTGCTGTTGGAAGAAATACGCATGTAATTAAAAAAAAACAAATCGTTATACAACTTAGTGTAAGTGATGTGGCCGTTCCCCACAGACGAGGGCGGTGCGCTGTGAT
The DNA here is from genome assembly GCA_010016005.3 of Zanna intricata. Taxonomy (NCBI): domain Eukaryota; kingdom Metazoa; phylum Arthropoda; class Insecta; order Hemiptera; family Fulgoridae; genus Zanna; species Zanna intricata. The sequence continues at coordinate 5,297 of JAAAKQ030094312.1, forward strand.
CGTTGAGTGAGCCCCAGTTACCAGAAAGGCTGCTGTTTACAAGATTAGTTTTAGTTCTAATTTTATAGGAATTAAAAGTGAGTATTTCAATTTATTACTGAAAACAAAGTGGTATATTTATTAGTGTACGTCTGTGTCAATAAACAAATTAGTTTACTTAAGTTAACTGAGAAATTGCTAACAGAATAGGCTAAGTTTTCTGAAAATGGGGAGTCAATCTTTTCATAGTGGCATGATTATAAACCAATTTTAGTCGTAATACCGTATGTATAAGTTTTTGAAAATATTTATAATTATTCTGATTAGTGTATATCATAAATATGTGAATATTTTGCACATAAGTGTCCGGTTGCTTTTGTATTTGGAAAATTGCGTCTAATCTCAGCTGTCAAGAGGAACCCAATATTCGGCCATTGAATGGCATTTGGCAAGTCAGCTGATTATACGTTTAGCGTTTTAACAAAGGATCTATTTCCTAAATTTAATTAGACATTACTCATTTTGCGGTTATAAAAATATGTAATTAGTGTTGTTTGCATCGTTCGCATATTTTATGAAACACACTTGTGCAGAACTATGTATTTTACAATTGCTATTATCCTTGAATTTTAATTTCATAAACTCTTGCAAGTTAGTGCAGCGTTAAGCTTGTTTTTCGTATGATCTACAAGTAAAGTCCAGTCAATTTTCCTTTTACAATTTTACAGTATTTTTATTTTATTAATTTATTGTGGCCTCATTTCCCTTTATATTATTTTAATGTTTTTTGTGAGTGTATTAGAATACTTTATTGGACACATTCCTTGTATAAAATTCATGACTGATGACTCAGTTTTGTATTTCTCACATTTTTCTTGTCTTTGTGTTTAGGTTAATTTGATTCAAAATTTTTTCTTTTGTTAATATAACAATCTTCTTGAAAACATGTATAGAATATAGGATTTTGTATTTGTAGCATGTGAATATGTGTTTGATAGTTGTCAAGATTATGTAGATTTCTTTTGGTAGCATATCACAAGAAATTAAACACTTGTCATTGTGTATTCTGGCAGTTGTTTTTGTAGGTTCTATTAATTTAATATTACAGATAATGTAAATTTATCTTAATCTATAACAGTGTTATGCAATTTATATTGTTAATTTAAAAATGTTGTACCTCCATTTTTCTTTTATTTGTTCATATTTTCTATTTATTTCACTTTTAAAAAGTGGAATGATTTTTAATATATAAGAAATTCTTATTTTTTGATTATTTATATTCTCATTGCTGTATATTAAAGGATAAATTCAAAATGAATAGTTTATAATTATTTATATTGTTGACATGTTTGCTAGCAAATTTTTGAATAATGACAAAGCAGTAATTAGTCTGTAACAAAAAACTAAGAATATCAGTTATATAAAGGTAAAATTCTTTGCTGTTATATGTAGATAATCAAGATCTAAGAATTAAAAAAAGTTTTACTTAAGAAAAAACATCTTGCATTAAAAACAAACATATATACAAGCGTGCATGCTGCATCAACACTTTGTTGATGTTTTATGGTATATGTAGTATAATCCCTTTAAACCTTTATCTTGTTTGGTAGAGTTAAGAGACTGAAACATATTTTTTAGTATTGTGTTGAAAAAATGTGTACATCTATATTGATAAAATAATTTTATTTTGGTTTCTTTATTTCATATAGACTAAAACATGGTTTTAAATAAAATTTCATTGCTTTTGCATATCATGCACGTGGATATGTTAGTACTTACTCAGATTGTTTCTTGTTTTTAAATCATTTGGTATAGCTAACAAATTTATTATTTTATATTCCAAAGTATAATATTAAATTATATGTAGAGTTTCTCTTTGTGTGAATCTGTTTTTTAGAAATCAGAATTGTAATTATTTTTTATCTGTTATTTGTACCTAAAAAGAAACTTCCCAATTAAGAAGCAGCAGTTAGTTTTGTTATATCTTCTTTTTTTTTACCAGTTTTCTATTTCTAAAAAATATTTCTGGAATGTTCAATGTTCTGTAACTGCTTCATTGTTTCAGAGGCAGACTTAAAGGTATAAATGCTGTAAATAAATTTTTATTGGCAAACTATGGTAGATTGTACAGCACTGTATGAGTTAATACTTTTTACAAAATACAGTCTCTAGAGTTAGTGTTTATATCCAGAACACTTTAGCTTGTGTAATTAAATGCTATCTAAATATTAATATTTTTTATGTTTATTTGCGGGTCAGTGGAGATTACTTTTTCCTTTCTTTGGAAGTTTTTCATGATAACTTTAATTTCTGCATATCTTTTACAAAATTTTCTTTGAATCGGGGTTAATAGGAAGGGCTGAAGAAAAAAATATTTTTCTTCTTTACATCTACAGTTAGGTTCTCAATTTACTTACTTTGATTTATGGTGTAATGGTGATCCTAGCTAGCTTGACTGTTTATTCATTAAAACAATATTTCTTAGTTATCCTAATTGCATATCTAGTAAAACTGATTTACAGCCCCCATGATTTACGACTTGTAGGTTTAATGATTCTTAATTTACTAAATATAAGTAGACATGAAAGAAAAACAAACAGCATCTAAAAAAAAGTCAAGAAAACCAAGATTGAAACAAACCTTTAAATTATTAGTCACATTGACATTTCCAAACATATTTAAAAAAATTGAAAGTGCACAGAACTCAAAATAAGATAAAAGAATTTACCAAAACATAATATGTTAACAGTTTGTCCTTAAAGTAAAAAAAATACAAAAGAAAGTTATAAAAAGAAAGTTCCCTTTAGAGAAAAAAATAGGTTTCTATCCAGTATATGATAAAAGTAACTGCTTTATAGGAAATAAAGAAAAAGTATATTTATTACTTTGATATTACATGTTTTTTTATTTCCTCCCTTAAGCTAAAACATTCCTTTTTTCTAATTTTAACCAACACTACCAACCATTACTCTTCTACTATACATTTTTTCTACAGTATGATTTTTTTTTTTTTTTTTCTTTTTTTTTTTTAAAGAACTTGTGTGTTATCATAATCTATATTATTGACAAAAGAATAGTCATTTTTTCACCAGCAATATAATGTAATATTTTATGGTTTACTGGCCATCACATTACAAAAACTGTCTGCATTATGTTATTTGCATACTTATAATATGTAATGATATTTTACAGCTATCTCAACCCAGTTATCATATTAACCATATTGTATGAAGAATACAGGCATGAATATGATTTTGATAAACAGTTCAGTATGAATGCTGTCAAAAAATGTGGTATTTGTATGTTATTAGCCTATTGTGGTTTGTTAGGCATAAAATGATTGACAAAAATTATTAGCGAGTCTATAAATAAATTCTAAAATATAAAACGTATTGTTATGAATACATTTTGCAAATGCCTAATATTAATAATTTTTACAAATTACAATCTGAATTAAAAAAAAATAATTGCAATTGTAATTCATATTTTAGATGTATTTTTTATACCCTGAAATTGTTATTTTAGCTTTTTTTAGTAGCTTACTTTTAATCAAATTTAAAACATATTTAGTTTAAAAGTTTCACTCTTGTATTAGTACATCAAATTATTGAGAATAAATTTGTGTACATAATTTTGTATGTGTTAAAGAAAAATATAATTTTGTTATTCATTTCTTCCTGGAAGGTAAAAACAATCTCCTGATATTTTCTTTCACAATATATAATTAATGTTTCCTGTTTATACTGTATTTTTTTTGTTTTTCACAGTATTAAGTTTTTTTTTAACACAAAATTTTTGATGTCTAAATTATTAGTTTATAAGTGAAACCCGATACAGGTTTTTTAAGTACATCTAATAAATGAAAACTCAAATGAACTTTTTGTTAATATTAAATTATTGATAGTTTTTGAGAAAAATAAAGAGTATTGGTTCTGCTTCGTATCTTTCCTTGTTGTAATGATGTTTTAGCCTCCTATGAGTTCTGGCCCAATCTGGTTGAAAACTTAATCAGTTTTCAACCTGATTCTTCTACAAGCCAAATAATTCCAAGCGCGGGTGATGTTATTCGTTTAGGAATATCTGTATCTATTATAGAGTGGAGTTTTTTTAATAACTTTTAACTAAAAGTGATTTTTATCACGGGTTTATTTAATGTGGTTGATGTAAATCTTCGATCAGTTGTGATGTGATTTCCCATGTCAGAAAGAATACACTGATCTCCCGATGAATTGTAGCTGGGATAGATGCCTGCTACTTGGATGTGTTTCTTCCTCTGGATGAGTTTTTTTTTGTGCTGTGTTTCCTATAAGTGTATATTGCCTTTTCACTATCTACACTTCGTTCTTACTGTTGATTGCTTCTTCCCCATCTTTATATTTATGATTGTAGGTTAGATCATGTTAAGCTTTGTTGATTTATCACTTGTGTTTAGAGGGTTGATGTAGTCTAAGCAGACTGCGCTGGACTTTTAGAGTTATGCATTCTTTTTCTGATCTTATGAGGGTGGATCAGACCTGTGGTCTGATTTGGAGGGCCTTTTCTTGATCAGCAGCTGCAAAGTAAGCATAATTTCAAGTGCCTTTTGTATAAAGCTTGACTCTTCAAATATTTCCTAAAAATGCAATTGAATATAGTATGGTGTTTATAATGTAAGGAGAAATTAATCTCTATATATGTTTTTCTGTGGCATTTAATCTTAAAGCAATTTGCTGGTTTAGAAAATAATTCTTTGAATTTCATATGAAGTTAACCAGTTTAGTATTCTTATGTATAAATGTTCTTTATGAGAAAAAAATTTAGTTTGTCATTAAAACATAGATTAACTTTGATGTTAATCTTGATTTAGTTAGATATTTAATAAATTCCTGTTTGATATAGACAAAATAAATGAAATATCTTTGTATTGCTTCAGCAGTTTTTTTTTAGATTCTGATAGGATTGTGCTAGGATTTATGTGACAAGATTTATGTTAATTCATTTTACTACATTCAATTAGGTTTTAAAAATGTCCTATTTATTAATACAATACTATCCAGGGTTTTCATTATGATGCATGCATAAAAATAAAATATTGTTGGATGCTCAATTTAAGTATTTTTTAAGTAACATGAATGTAAGTGGTATTAAATAAAGAACGGAAGAGTAATGAATGATAATTTTACTGCACTTTTCTGCGTTATAAAAATATTTTTTTATAAATTAGTGAACCATTATTAGTTATTTATTGCAGATAAAGAAATACATGATCATTATTTTATTCATACATAATACACATTCATACATACATTATCACATATTATATTATTGCGCTCTGTACATAAAAGCAATGGTACAATAATTGAAGACTAAAAACTTATTTTGAGAAAAATGTTTTTCTTTAATTAAATATAAAACCAGTAAATATTTATTACTGATTATTTTTATGGAAAATTTTGGCATTTGTGGCATTTTTTCAGGGTTTTCAATTTCAATATTGGAGATTTATAAATTTTAAAGAAGTTACTACTTATAAGTAATTACTTTGATTCTTGCATAAGTTTAAGATATTCTTTTTTGAAAGAAGGAAGACTTACTTACAAGATATACTTTACATTAACAATATAATTTATATTTAAGTGGGATTTTCATTAATGTAAATGTTACAATAAAATGTTTTTGTTAAAATGAACAATTAAATTATGTAAACAGAAAAAATTAACCAGTCTTTTAACTCCGTCCATTAATCAGTCATGTATATATATTCAGTTATTTTTAACATTCAGTCAAGGACTGTATATTCCTCACAATGATAAAGTAACAAGGTAGCTTCTATAGTACCCCATTCTGTAGTACCTTTAAGTTGTACCACACTGGTACCTTATTGGAATAGTGTAATTAATATGGACCCAGTTCTGTACTTCCAACATTTTACAGTAGGCATAAAAAACTAATTACAAAGAAAATGAGGCTCGTATTTCAAGAAACAAATATTTTTAGTTATATACCTTACAGTAAAAAATTGTTTAATTAGATATTTTCATTCAGTATAAATATCCACTGTATCTGTTTTTCACTGCTTCCTTTCTATAATGGCAAACTATTGCAAAGCAGTAGAAACCAGGCCCTGGAATACAGAAGTGGTAAACAATGGGGAGTCGATACTATTAGTCAGGTTCAAAAAGACCTTACTACTGGAGTTTGGCTTTTTGTAAAATAGTCACAGTTTCATTCTATAATTTAAGATTTGATAAAATGTAACATGGTCTGTCATTATTTTTAACACCAGTTTTACTTCAATCCTTAACTTGATCCATTAATCAGTATAATTACATTTAATTATTCTTACATTCAGCCAAATGATGTGTTCCTCACAATGATTAAGTAACAAAAGTAGCTTCTTAATGTAATTAATATAGTCCATTTATTTTGGGATTAAGTTTTTAACCTAAAATATTAAAAAAAATTTATTTACATGCAAAAGATTATTTGAGGTGGAAGCCCATTCATCTTTGGGTGGGCTAATTTATGACATATTTTGTTTATTTAAATCTAGCATAAGATATTCCTTCTATCTGTTGAACCTGTATTTTTTACAATTTGCCTATTAAGGCAGTGCATGTATCCATTTTTACATAGAGAATCAAATTAAATGAAAAAAAAACTGATTTTTGGTGTGAGTATGGAGTTGAGTTCTTATTTAATTACTGTCTACAGTTGCACAAACTAAACAAATTAAAAGTGAAAGTAAAACATTTTGAAAATCAAATTATCAAATCTTTAATGCCTTAGAGTAGCGTTTCTCAACCTGGAGTTGCAGTGATATGAAAATTATAAATAAATTATATTATCCTTTTTTTTTTTTTTTGCATTTGTAAGTATACATATAAAGAAAGTATTAATGAGATGGTTGTTTTGTTTTTCATTTCAATGTTTCTCCATACATAGATATATATTAGAAATAGACAAAAGCATATTGTTTTCAAGTGATAAAAGATGATTCCTTAATTTAATTTTTAGTGTAGCAATGACAAAAAAACCCTTTTCACAGAGATAAGATGTGATGAAAGGGATTAATGTTTCAATACTTAAGTAATTAAATTTCTGTATTCACATGGACTAGCAAACCAAAACATATCTAAATCTTCAGATATGAATTGTAGTTGTAATGTTTAATTGGCAGACATTTTGATTAGCTGGTGTGAATCTTGACTGGTAACAGCAGCTGCAATAATGTTTTCACTAAATGGATTCAGTATAAATGATTTCTCAAAGAGAAATAATTTTTATCTTTGAGAAATACTCCAACTGCATGCAAAATCATTTTCATGCTATCCAAACTCTGGTGAATAATAGTCTTCTTCATCCAAATTTTTTTCAGTATAATTGGAAGTGAGTCGAAACTAATCAGAATTTTTGCTTTGAAGGCGAATAATCCAGATATCAAGCTTCTTAATGAAAGCATGTACTTTGTCTGTCATTAATAAAATGTTTTTATCACATTCTTGTAAATTCTCATTCAAGTCGTTTAAAAGCAAAAATACATCAGCCAAGTAAGCAAATTGCAACATATATACTCATTATTCTGATCTCCCAATTCCAATAACTGAGTTAACACTTTCCCGCGATAACCATCTGACTTTGTAAAAAAGATCACATTTTTTCTTTTTTCTCTTTTCATCACATAGTTTAACAAATGGCCTATTCTCTAATTGTTGAATCTTAAATAAAAATAACCATTTTTACAATTTTGAAATTATCTGAAATATTTTTTGCGGCAAGAGCATGTCTGTGAAGGAAACAGTGTGTCCATTCTGCCCATTATCATCTTATTACCATCACTACATACTGCAATTTATTTTTTCCAATCTATGTTATAGCTTTTTTTTTTAATAGCTTCATAAAAAAGACATTTTTATGTTACATGATCAAGTATTGATGTACAAAACAACATATTTTCTTTGATGTATCCTTATTGCATTCATATCTTACAAAACAAGAACTGAGAAATGTTTGCCATGTTATTGATTCATCAAATTGAATACTAAAAAATTCTCTTGAACTCACTTGCTGAATTATCTGATCGCAAACATCGGCAACCATGTCATCATTTCACCTTGATACAGTGTCATTAGAAAGCGGAATTTTTTCTTGTTCAATTTTTTAATTTTTCCCATGTCTAGTGACCTTATCAATTGCAGCAGGCAATATGAGGTTTTATGTGATTGTATGGGATTTGGACATCTTGCTACTCTAAATGCTACAAGATAAGATGCTTCAAGTGTACTTTTTTTATCAGTATGGCTTGATTTACAAATAGAAGCTTGTTGATTTCTCAAAGTATGTAATTTTCTCTTAAAAAATTCTTAGGTTTGCTTTTATGATTCAGATTTTTAGTTTCCAAATGTCAAATTAATTTTGATGCCCTCATACTTTCTTTCATTGGAGAGAATTTGAAAACACTTTGGAAAACATGGTAAACACTTTGGAAAACATTTGGAGAGAATTGGAGCACAACAAGAACAAGAGCACAACTTGTTATTCATATTACATGCTTTTTTGAACATTATGCTCCCACGATGAATATTATGCAAGCAGACCAAATTACAAGAAGCATGATACATATCAAGTGTAAACCTGTTAATCGGTCGTGTTTGTACACTTCCTACATGCATGTTCATACCCATCGCTATCAAAGTAGATAAACAGTTTTAAGTAGGTTTCATTGGTTGGGTTTGGGGAATCATGAATTATTAAATATGTATTTTTTTGGGATTGTTAAGCTGAAAACGTTCAGAATCACTGTCCTAGAGTAATTAATCTAATTGAATTATTCTTATGATAACCAAAAATTTACATACAGAATTTACTATATCTACTAAATAGTGTGTTCTGTTTGTTTTATTTTTGATTTTATTTATTTGGCAATAATAATTAAAAAAAAAATAGTTTTAAATATTAATAATTATATAAACTAATTGGCTTGATTGTATTATTACGTGGTAGTATTTCTTGATTATTCAATTCTTTTTTGTGTAATTGCTGATTTAAGTATGGCTAATGACTATGCCTAATTTAGGATTTAAGGAGGGCATATGTTTTGTAGCTTTATAAACCTATTCTTAATCATATTAGCTTTTGCTTATTGTCATTATAAAATGTTATAATTGTACCATTTTCGATGGAAGTAGTTTTTAATTAATTTAGCTAAGTTCAAATGTTAATTAACTACTTAAAAACAATTTCTATAAGGTGTAAATTTGTAGCTGTTAGATTTGTATAACAGATATATGGGTGAGTGTTCGAGTAGTGTTGGGTGCAATTTTGGTTAAAATTGGGAGTGTGGAGAGGGATATCTTTAATTTGGTCTGTGTGTTTTTTGCTTTTGAATGTGAATTCATTATCATTTCTATTACTATTATTAAAAAGATACTATTAAACTTTTTTTTTTTTACTCTTAATTTAGTATTAGGTATTTTAGAAGAAATTGATAAGATAGTGTGTAAGATTTTTTAACAGTATTATTTATGTTCCTATTTTGATTTCATAATTTCTGATGATTTATTGTGGTCATGTTTATTACAGTTTTCATTATTGTAACACTATTCAATAGTACTTAACTGCTGAAAATGTTTGTGTACTGTTTACACTTGTTGTAATTTTTATTTTCAACTTAGCAATTAAAGTAGGTTTTCTGGTTGGTGTAAAAAATTTTTGTAGAAAGAATTTTTAAATGTAATACATTTTTTTGAAGATTTTCTTTTAGGATTTAACTTCTTAGGCACTAAGTACTTATTCTTTTGAGATATTTCAACTAATGAATTTTTCTGTAGCATTTCTGAAGCTTAGGTTTAACAGCAAAATAAAATATTTTTTTGTTGTTGATATAATAGAAGTGTTAGTGCTGCTTCCATATGTGTTAATTGTTCAGTTTGTATTTAATTCTCTGTATTTTAAAATATGCTTTTTGTTATCAAAAGATTAATAATTCTATTTTTCTATATCACAATCATAATATTATTAACTATAGCAGAACTTATCTTCATAAATTAACAAAACTTAAGACAGTTAAGACAAAGTTGATGTAAAAACGTTGTTGATGTATGTGTATATTTTTACTTTTGTGCAGTAATCTTTGTAAAGTAACACAGGTGAATTGGATATCTTTTTAATATATCCTTTTAATATACTTATGATGATAAAAGATTATGTTACGGTTGGAGGGTTTAGGAAGCTTTTATTTTATCCAAAAAAATTTATTTTTTATTTTTATTCAGGCAGTGGATAGGGAACAAGTGTTGGTGGATAGATCTTAGATCAATTTCCTTACAAAAATGAGTGATGTCAAACTGATGTAGTTTGTGATTTACTATACCAGAGAGGAAAATATAAGGGAAAAAGAGAGGTAGATAAGTTATAAAAAAGGGCCTATGCACCTACATGAGAGCTGCAAAATCAAATGTTCAATTCCCACACTAAAGAATGCAAAAAGGCTCCTTTCAGACTGGATATCCATCTTGTTGGAAATGGAGTTATCTGCACTTAAGGTTAGAGCATCATGATTTTTCCTCCAGTTACTTAACATCCATCTGATAATGAATTTAAGTTTCCCTGGAAAAAATATTAATTACAATTAACAATTAATACAATTAAATTTTACAAAAGCCTGTGATACAACATCTAGAATAAAATTACAAGGTTATTAGTTTATTTTTATAAATGTTGTAATGGATGAATATTATTTTAGAAGAGGAGAAGCAGGTGAGATGGATTTGTCTATCTCATGTATTAGCCCACAGGTGAAATTATTACACTCCACCGAGCTCTATTAAGAAAGCAGCTGCCCTATACTGCTGGTGGATATTTTCTTACAGGAGTAGACCTACTACTTTCTCAGGAATCCAGGCTGAACTAGTAAATTAATCTTTGAGGAGGGGGTTTGGGATAAGAGAAAGGTGGAGGAAGGTATGATCAATAGAGATCATCATCAGTAGGGTAGGATCACTAGGCATTAGGATGTAATTAGTAGGGATTATGGCACTCAACAGTAAATCAGGATAGGTTGTTTGTCTGGGATATCGGTACTAATTATACTGTATTATTTCATTATTGTATTTACTGTATTATTGCATTCAGGTCATTGGGATACAGTTTATTAATTAAATTGTACTTAATAAAATTCAATAGTTTTAAAGGATTGTTATTTTTGATTGTTGATAGGCTAACTCAAATAATGAAATTGACAGTCTCATGCAAGGCATTATATAAATAAAAAAAAAAAAAATTGTGCTGTAGTTTATTCAAACTTGAAATTTCATGTAGAAATTAATAACTGTCAAAAGTTGCTTTATTTGAATATTTTGTTGTGTAAAATAAATTTTTAGTTTTATTTTAATGATTATTTAGTATATTATCAGCAAATTAATTATCTATTATTTGTTCATAAAGTATAAGGGCCGCAAGGTAGGACTCAGATATGCTTCCATTACATTAAAGTTCTTTGCTGGTTATTAATAATACAATAGAAGTTTTGCCTGAATGCTATTCACAATAGTCTTTTGTATTATCTCTTGTTTTGTATACCATTGAATCAGATTAACCTTTTATTGAAATTTGTGTCTTATTAATCTGTAATTGTGCGTCAAGAAAGATTTATTAAATTGATTTGAAACTTTATTTTCAACTTGAATGACAATTTTTGCTTTATCGTAACTTTAATTGTTGCAGAGGCCCTGCTTCTTTCTTATTAATAAGCGTGCATATTATTTCCTTGGAAGACTTGTTAGGGAAAGTAAAGAAAAAAATTGACACAAATTTTTTTAAAATGTTTGAGGGACTTTAAATTTTTAAATCGGATTCACCCTTATGTTGACTAAGCTTTTTTGTAATTTATTGGACAGTATCAATTTTAGAAACAGGTTTTTGAGGTTAATTTATTCCCTTTCTTTTAATACTCTTTATTTAGTTTGTGTTTACCCTCTTTAATTCATCTTACAAAACTGAATCTAAATGAATAATTGTGAATGAAGGTAAAAAATTAGATATATGTTTAAGAAACAGATTGTATATTAAAAAAGAACTTAAACATTTTTCTAACTTGCCCTCATTTCAAGCTATTTACCTGAAACTATTATTGTTTTTCTGGATCTTGTCTCATTGAGTAGAAAGCAGTATTAACCTTTATCACAGAACTATCGATAAAAAAAATTTTTTGTTTTTATAGCCCAAAATATTTAAAAAATAAAATAATTTTTATCTTAATCCTTTCATGGTATCTTAGGACAGAGAACTCTATAGCTGCAGGTTTGAATTTTTTGGAAATATTTTTTAATTAGTATGGTCTTAATAATTATAAAATAACTTTCAATTTTATTGATATGAAGTTAAGTTTTATTCTCTGTTAATGTCTAGTGAGATTACTATTTTGTTTTTATTGTACTGTAATTCCTGTTTCAACAATAATTTTTACTATTTTAACTACTTTAGTGTGTTCTTGATGATATCTTTATTATTAACTAAAAAATGATTCATAAATTACTTTTGATAATTTTGATAGTAATAGGAGATTGTTTCTAAATAAAAAAGTGATGTCATTTATGTTTATGTTTTCAAATAAAAATGATAACATTTATGTTTACATGTTTGATTGAGTTATATATTTTTTTTTTTTTTTTTTTTTTTACACAAAAGAGTAAATACTTTGTATTTACTATAGGAAGTATAGGAAGTGTATGAAAGAATCTCTTTTTAGAGGCATAGAAATTAATGTGTTATTATAATCAACATTTATTAAAAACTAATAACATTATCAAAATGTGTTTTAAAAATAGTATATCTTTTTTGTGACTTAATTGAAAATAAATCTTGTGGGAAAGGTAGAAAGAATTGTTTATCATATTAATTGAATAATGTTTCATAATGTTGAAATGTATTTATATTTTTCAGTTATGATTTACAAATATTGATTGGTAGTAGTATTGTATGTATAGTTTTGTGGAATGTATTTTTTATCTTATCTCAGGTCATTAAAATTCATTTATTGTGGTGGTGGTTTATATTCAGTTTGTTTTCGGATGTTAAAGTTATTATTAACCAAATTTTCCTCTGTTTATTGGCAAAAAATGTATTAATTTACATTATCAATGAAACTGAAAATCTGTTTTTATTTAGAATGACAGAACTGGGAATATTAAGTATATTATATCAGCCTTCACATCGGACATTTGTAATTATTGATTGAAATATTTTTACATTTCTTCACCTCTTTCAAAATCAAATTTCAGAAAATCTAGGATTTGTTTTAAATATTCAAATGAAGATTACACATAGTTATTAGCGAGAAATTAAAAAAATATGTGGGTTTCAAAAAAAAAAATTCAAAAATCCATTTTAACTCTTTCAACTTGGAATTTCAAAAAATTTAGGAATTTGTTTTTATTTATTCACATGTTGATAACACACATAAAAAAATCAGGTTTATATCTTCATTTGTTACTGATAAATTAAAAAAAAAAGGTAAATTTCATTATTGCATTTTAACCCTTCAAACTTAATAAAAAAAATAAAAATGTTTTAGTGTGTAATAATGGTTATACAAATTTTCATCAATTTTTCTTCATTAAGCTTTGCTTGTTGTTGATTCTCACATGTTGTTTTATACACACAGATATTTAATGGAAAATGTGTACTCATTAAATGTATAATATGTCAATATTATATTGTAAAATATATATTTTTCATTTTGCCTTTTTCACTAAATTGTTCATTTTGTGTTGTGTGTGTGTGTTATTTGATAAAAGTAATTATCAGTCAGTTTTATTGAAATTCCTATGAATTGATGTTAGATACTTATTTTGCATAGGTTTTTGCCTGTAGCCATTAAAATATAGTAAACAAACCTGTGGCATATGGTTTCAAAAGATGTACATTGTGAATTGTACAAAATTATGTATTATTATAGTAAATAAATAAGAAATTAATACCTAATGGACTTTATCAGTTATTTTATAAATTATTAACTTAATTTCTTTAAAATATTATGGAACCATTCACTAATTAGAAATGGGGATGGCTAGAAAAGTAATGCATTTAATTTATGATGTTACAGAAAAAAAAGGATAATTATATTGATTAGTAATTTATAGATCTATTTTTTAATATGATCACGGTTTTGTTGAATTAATTTTTTCTATTTATAAAAACATTTCCCCCTACCTACAACATTTAGTTAAATGTGCTTAACTTAGTGGTTAAATGAATGTAGTTAACCTAATGATGACCTATAGTGACTGTTTGCTTTATAACCTTTTAAGGTTAGGAAATAGATGGAAATTGCTGGGTCCATATTAGGGTTGTATGGTGGTGTGGAAAAAGATAAAATACTGCTTGAATGGAGTGCATGCACTCTAGGATCATCATGCTACAGTGTGGTGGTGTTTATTTCTAAATTTTCTGAAACATTTTTGTAGTTCTTTCTTGGTCTCAGTGTTTTGAGCAGATTTGATTATGTGCCCTACTTCTGGATAAACAATCCAGTTAACATGCTCCTTTGATATCAGGTTTACAGTGAAAAGAATCTTCTTGGTTGAAGGCTGTATTAACTTTTTGTTTATTTAAGGGGATGGTTTATGGTTGTGTTCCATATTTGTCTTCTTTCCTCAGATTCATAATAGAGCATGCAGACTGATAATATTTGAAAAGAATTTATTCATCCTCTTTTCATGATCCTTTTCCAAAATTGTTTGCCAATAGTGTTTGCCATCTAACTCTTCTTATAAACTTCACGACTTATGATTTATAATGTGACAAGATTTATTCTTTTAATATTCAGAACTTAACTATATTGCATTTTTGAAAGATTCTACAGTTTTGTTTAATCAGTTCAGTTTGAATTTAATGTTGTAAATCTGTTACAGTAAGTGATTTTCCATTGTAAGTTTTATCTGATTTTTACATTTTATCAAATTCACGGTTACAACAATATTACCTCACAATTGTTTGTGTGATTAATCCTACTGCATCCTTGTAATCTTATAATCTTTTGCTTTTTCATAGTGTTTTTTCATTCTGTGATCTGAATTTGTTAATATTTGATTAATCTAAATTAATTGACAAAAAAAGTGTCAAGCAACAAGGTCTGTTTAAAAACAACTAATTGTTGCTTATTAGATAAAATTATCTGACAATTTGTGATTTCAGTTGGTAAAGTAACAGACTGTTATGCCAAAAGACCTTCGACATTCTTTTTATTATTTTTTATTCATTATCTGTATTTATGTAAAATTATTATAGTTTCACAAATAGAAATCATTCAATAAGGAAAGGAAACATTGTGTGCAACTCACATCATTGATGTTTTAATAAAACACGGTCATTTTTTTCCATTGCTCCTTTTAGTAATAAGTATTCATCCTTTGTCATATATACAATAATTTTATAATGTATGTAGATTAAATTATCATGTTATTTTAATGTGTATTTATCATTGAATAGTTTTCTAAATAATTTAGTAAAAATTATAAATAAATGATATTATAATTTAATTTTTTTTGTATTTAAAATCTAAATTAAGTTTTAGTCCAGTAGTTTTTTCTGCTCGGAGTGTGCTTTAAACTATATTTATATTTTAAATTAACATGTTGATTTTTATGATTTTGTTTTTATTTTGTGGATAAAGTTAATTTTGGCAGTACTATAATGATGTTTCCAGCTAACAATAGTATAAAATTTTTAAATGAAACATTACATTGTCATGTAGACAATTTAAAAATATCTATCACTTGCTATTACCTTTGTCTAAGAATGATTATAAAAGTTTATAAATATATATATATAT
>JAAAKQ030094312.1:39068-56707 GCA_010016005.3 Zanna intricata
GTGTTGGAAATTCATATCTTCCTTTATTATTATCATTTTTTTTTTAGTAATAATTTTTAGTCCTTTAAATATCTTGTTAATTGTATATTAATTGTTATAAACTAACCAAATTCATATTATTAAAATATTGAAGTTGTTTCTCATAATTTTAATTTACAAAATCACATTTTTTTTTTTTTGTTTAATTTTAGGCATTTTTCAATGATGTTGAATTTTTTAATGATTAAAATTAAAAGGGATTTTTGATGCCACCTGCAGTAAAGCTTTAAAATCAATATGGTTAACGTTTTATATTGTATTTTTTTAACATGTGTTTTTTGAATCAACCAATGAGAGTAGCTTTTCATGTTAATTGCATTTAAACTAAAATAATTATGCAAATCTTTTGAAGTACCATTCTTTGAGCAGTTTGTTTTGCTTCTGCTACACAAATTTCTTGAATACACCTAGGATGGATTTGTATGTTTGAAGTTAGTGTGCTTACTTAAATAGCTTTGAATATCTGTATTTGTTACATTACTGTTTGAAGCTAGTCATTTTATTGTAATCAGTTTATTAATTTATAAAACAGTAGATATTTTGAAGCTGTTTCAAAGTTTTAAAATTAAAGTTGACGGAACTTATGTGTTTAGTTAAAAGAAGTTGGGAACTGTGTTTCTGAAGAAGTCAATAGAGTTGAAATTTCAGTAAACTCAGATGAGGAACTGATACTTTAATGGGCTGTTTGATATGCTGCACATCATGCATTGATATTTAGTGGAAATATATTTCCTATGTTACCTATCCAAGGAAGAGTAACTTGTATAAAGGCAGTCCCTTTGTTTTTTTCACCTCTTTCCACTTCCATTACCTTTCTTTTCTTCCTTCTTGGACACCACAGTGTTGGGTCAGATTCCCTGTTGTGTCCATCTTCTAGTAGCCTTCAGGCTGCTTATTCTTTTTTGGAGCTTAATGGGTTTACAACCCTGTGTGCCTGTATTTATTGTCCAGTGACTTTGTTTCCTGTTAAGTACAAAAACGAAGTAAAATTAGTGGCTATGAAGTACCCACTGGGTAAACTTGGGCCTTCTATTTTTACTTTTAATTAATCTGTTACATCCAGAGAAGTTGTTATCATTGAAAGAGGAAACATAGTCATCAGGAATGTCCACAAGCCGATGATTAAGTGATTTTTGGTTGGTCATAACCAAAGACTATTTCAACATGCAAACTCTGCTTAGTTGTGACTCATAGAAACAAATTTCTGACCCTTTAATATCATAGTTCAGTTGACAACTTGCCTTACATCATAGCCGTCAAGATTGTAGAAGAGTGGTGTTCTATGTCGCATATCTGCTCGGGTTGTCTAACACGCCATCAAGCAGGCTTTTTAGATGCCCTCTAATCCTTAGTGTAACAATTCATAAATTGGCATACCTGTTTAACTTGTTCAGTATTTAGTATTCGCCATACGTATAATATTGTATTAGCATTTCTAGAAAATGTCAATTTTTAAACACTACTGTTATGCAAAAATGTAAGTACATTCTTACTGTGTTTTAAATTGAAATTGTCTACTTGTATACTTCTTTTAGTACTCATTAAAATGAGTAGTAAACCTAAAAAATCAAAGACTTTTACTTTTTTACAATGATGAATGATAAATGTTGTTGCTTAATATGCAATGCCTTCATAGCAGATACTAAAAAGGGTAATCTGGAGAGGCATTTTTTTAACTTTACATAACATACCTGTACATCAGACAGATATCCACAAAATAATGACCTGAAAAAAAATAAAATTAGGGATCTTTCTTAAGAACAAGATTGAAATTATTGTTGCAATTAAGGATAATTGTATCTAAATACTGTGTTACAGCAGTTGTTATATAATAGTTTAGAATATACTGTTAGATAATAGATAGTTACATTAATAGATGTTCTTGTTTTTCTCTTCAGTTTGATGAATCCACAGATATATATGACACAGCATAATTGTTTATTTTTATTCATATAATTTTTTAAAATTACATATCTAAAGAAGAATTGTTGGGTTTGATTTATTTGAAAAGAAGGACTAGAGTTATAGATATATTCAAATCTTTTAAAAACTTCCTCACTAATTTAAAAACTACCACTTTTTATATTAGTTTCAGTAACAGATGGAGCAGGAGCAATGATGGGCCGGGTAAATGGATTTATAACTATAACTAAATGGTGAAAAATTCCCAAATTTGTTTGAGCTACCACTGCATAATTCACCATGTTCAGGCAGAAAATGATTAAAAGAAATAATGGATGTGTATTCAAAATTGTTAATTCCATTTGAGGAAGTGTCTTTCAATGACTTCTTTTCTATTTGAAACTTGATGAACGACAGACAGAATTATTATTGTATACTGATGTAAAATGGCTAAATTTAAGTAAATTTCTGCAACGATTTAATGATTTATTAACTGAGATAAAAATTTTATATTGAAATTAAATAATTTAAATTTGTAATTGCAAGAAAAAACAAGGCAGCAATTGAAATAATCAGTAGCATTAATGTATATAGAAACAACATTTATTATGTTAATAGAAGATCTTCCAACAAAACAATTTGAGTCACTTTCCAAGTATGTCTAATAAATATCAAAATTATAATTATAAATTTAAAAATACATTGTAGAATTTAAAAAAAAATAATTGAATACTTTTGAGGTTAGATTTTATGTTTTTGAGAAAGTTAGTTATTGTGCAGTATCTGTTGTCTTTTTCTTTTACAAAGGATTTGAATGCAAAACATGTTATAAAAATTTCTGACATGTTTAATATTAAAAAAAATATACATCAGTTAATGAAATTGTCTACTCTTGTTTTTAATCTCCATATCTATGTGAATTGGCTTTTAATATTTAAAGTTCACAAAGACTAAATATCATGGTTCCCATACTGAACGATTATTATCGTTATTTTTGTCTGGATATACAACCAAATTATGAATATTTGGTCCTCAGATCTCCCATTAATGATAAAAAAATAAAATAAAATTTAATTTGTGTTTTTTCTGAAGTATCTTTTAATTAATAAAAATTATATTGATTTTAATACCCCTTTTCCATTTGTTACTAGTACACAAGATAAAGTTTGAATGTGTCAAATATCAAAAGTTTAATAGGTAGTTTGCCACATTCTTCTTTTTTAAGAAGAGAGATGGTGAGAGAATAAGATTGAGGGGGGTTGGCTTGGTATCCCTGAACTGGTATAGCAACTATTTGAACCATAGTTCTTACTTTGCATTATAAAACTTCTCTTTACTGTTAAAATAAGATAGTTATATTAAAAAATATATATGAAACCAGGTCTTCTTTCCCAGCTGTTGTAATATGTACAATTAAGTAAGAAAATTACCCTCCCCAGATGTTTTAGTTTCTGATAATTTTCATGTCTCCTGAGTACAAAGATATTAAAACCTAAGAATAAACTTAATATGTATGGATGTATTATCTTACATTTTGCTTTAAATCTGTCAATTTTATTCATTATTACAATGTTTAGCATGAAGTATTAGAGGGGATTGATTCTATTAAATTTAAAATAAAAAAATCAATTGAACGGGACGGTAAATAATAAATTAAATTAGTCATAGAAATTTTAATTTGCATATTTTTTAGATAAAAAGTAATATCAGAGATTCCATTAGAGACATAAAGGACCAAAACGTAAAAACCAATTCCATCCATAAATAAAACATACAAATCTATACTGCCACTAAATAAATAATAACTTGAGTGAAAAACGAAAGACACAGCAAAAGGGACATTTGCCCTGGTTCTGCGATAATAGGGAGATAATAAAATCCCGTTACCCTTGCATTCTGTTCCATTAGAAACAATAAAATTTAGAAATTATATGGAAATTTTGTAAAAGCACCTTGTGCCAATTAATTTTTGTAAAAAATTAACATTTTTTACTTCATATTACCAAAACGACCATTATCTGGGTGGAATCTCTGTTAACTTCTGTCATGGATGTTATCCTTAATTCTTATGTAAATAGGAGATAAATCTTTTTTTTTAATAACTGAAACCATATTATTTGAGAACTTTTTAACCAAATATCTTTAATTCCTTAAAATGAATGCATTAACAAAATTTGAGATTACCAATCTTACTGCTTGTACAGCAGATCATAGAATGTTCTTAAAAATTACTTTTTTTGATAAAATAAGTTAATGGACATTAAAATAAACATGGTTGTAAGGGTAATAATCTTTAGTAGTAATGGGTAAGATGGTAAAATGTACGTCTTATTATATGATGCATTCTGCATGTATCTCGTGGTGATAATGCTGGCAGTATCTGGTAGCTAGTGACAAACCTTTTCTGTAGTGGAACATTGTAGGTGGATAACTTAGCTGTGGTGTTATTAGGGACCTGAGTTTTATACAGAATTGCACATAAGAAGCTAGCCAGACAAAAATTGTGGATTACTTCTACTTTAAGTATCTCGGATCTACAAAGTTGAGCAACTCTTTTAACAGATTTTTAGTTGAATATTTTGTTACTAATATTTACTCTCTAGTTTTTATAAAATGAACTTTCTATTGGAAAAGTACTTTTTTTTGTCTACTGGTTGACAATAGTTAATGATTTTATACAGTATCATGCAAAATAATCTAAACACATGTTATTTAATAAAAAGTAACTTTTATTTAGTAAAAAATTATACCTGTGCAATTTGTGAATATTTAGTGATTAGTATTCTTTAACTCTTCATGGACAAAATTTGGCATTGATTCAACAAGTGTACTACATGTTTTTTGATTTTTTCATCATGAAGCTATGCTGATATTATTACTCCAATGAGGTCAGTTTTTGTGGTAAAATTTATTTTTGTCATTTTTTTTTACTATTGCCCAAAAATTTTCAATTGGGTTTAAATCTAGGAAGTTGCTTGGCTATGGGAGCATATTAATGGTTTCTTCTTTGAAAAATTTTCCAATTTTTTTTGGCCGTATCGCACGGCACCAAATCTTGTTAGAATACTCCATTACCTTGTTTTTAAGTTGTGTCACAACCCTTTCCTTTAGAATTTTGATACATCCATCAGTTTCAACACACCATCTACTGGAAGTAATGGACAAGGGTGTTCAAATATGAATGGGATGTTTAATTTATTGTTGGAATGAGGTGGTGATGTATTTTCATTATGTTTTTTTCTAATGTTTGGAACCCTTTGCCTCTGAACATAAAAATGTAACTCATCGGAAAACAACATTTTTTGAGTCTTCTTTGGTCCAGTTAGTATAGTATATGCTTTGGCCCGCAAGAGCCTTTTTTTTTTGCATATTGCTGGTGTTAAAAGTTGTTTTTTAGCTGGCTGATGACAAGCTTTCCTGCCAGTTGCAAGAAGTCATCCAACAATTGTCATATTCAGATCTGTTCCACTGGCTAATTATCAACTAAGTCCAGAGTAATTTTGTAATGTTAAGAGTCTTTTAGTACCAAGTTTACTCTTTTTCACTAATAATTGTTCCTTTGTTGGAGTAGTTTTTCTTTTACGGCCACATTAACTTTTCCTTTGAGGTGAGAAGGTATCAGTTTCTTTAAAGTGATTTAAAATAGCTTCACTGTACCTAGTCAAATACCACTCTGAGAAGCTGTATGTCACTGTGTCATACTGATATGTTGAGTAAGAGAAACAATTTTTGAAAACTTTCTTGGAGTTAAGTCCATTATTATATATTCGATTTATGTCCATTATTATATTATTATTTTTTTTTATTATATAAAAAAAAAAATTGAAAAAACTTTCATAAAACACTATTTATAACATGAAAGTTGCTAAATAACCAAAGAATAATAACCTCATATTACAAAAATTAAAAAAATGGGTGTAGTCAAGCAGTGTAGCCACAACATAGTAATAAACAAAAAATTCCTTTGTTTGGATTAATTTGCATGCTTTTGTACGATATTGTGAAATTTGTATTCCAGCTAGTTAAGAGGGCGTGAGACTGTTCATTCATTACATTTTTCAACTTGAAATAAAATAATAGCTAATAATATATGTTAATGAAAAATGTTTAATGCATTAGAATAATTTATTTTTGTACAAGTAAAACTTAGAAGTTTCTTTCTATTTGTTTAGAAATTAATTCCCCTTTAATAATTTTACCTTGTATGTTTTTTTGTCACTCTGTTAATTAATTTTTAGATTACACTGAATTAATTTTTTAATGCATGTTAAAGAGTTTATTTTTATTTTAAAAAATGAAGGAATCTATTTTTAACAAGGCTTCTAACCTTCCCTTGCTGAAAAGAATACAACTGTTCTCATCATTATGTTCGTTTTATTAAAGGTGTTCTGTTATTCAGAATTTATTTTACTATGTTTTAAATAAAATAAAGTAATAATTGGCATTTTGTTGGTTGTTAAATTCATGCTTGATGGATCTAAGTTTTTTCAACTTATTGTGAAGAAGTTTTGTGTTGCTTTTATTCTTTAGTTAGTTTAATTCTTGAAACGAATAAATTCTTGTAGTTACTTCATAGTTTAGTTCTTCTATTTTATCTGTGTATGTCTTTTCTTCTTTTTTTTTTTTTAATTGGCCTGTATGTAGTAAGTTGATATCTGCTTTACAGTTCATAAAAAAAGAATTTTAGTTCCATACATTAATCTTTTCAATTTATCTTATTTTCAGAATAATTTAGGTATTTACAAATTCTATTGTACATTTGATAATATAATTATATAAAATGTAATAACTAGATGTTAATTAGAATTCAATAAATTCTTCTCTATCTAAATTGTTAGTTGTACTAGTTGTATACACGTCCAAGTTTTGATTTCTGGAATTATTTTAATCTATCAACGATTTCATTTCTTATTTCATTAATGTGAAATGTTAATTCATTCCATGTATTGCAAAATTTTCATGTTGTAAAGGGATTGTTGCATTGTATAGAATCTTTTAGAAAATCATTAATATTATCTGTATTGCATAAGATCAAAACTTTTTGTGATTGAAAGTTTTTGTAAACTTCTTAATTGTATTATTTTAAAATATTTATTTATTAATTTTAAGTGATGTTGACCGTCGCACACAATTGCACACAAATACACTTAGTTAATTAAGCCAAATGGAAAGCTGTGATACTGTTATTTGCGTTATCAATGTTTATTGTTATTGGGATCTGGTTTATTAAATGTATCTACTTATTATTTCCTTTATTGTTTTTTGCTTTCGCACCCAAAACTTACACATTCTATTTTTCAAAATATAGTATCAATGTTAACAATGTAGCTGTATATGGAATCACCACTCACCAGTTGAATAATTTTCACTTTTGAATGACTTCTTGTATACATGATCTTTTTTTTCTAATAGGAAATTTTTGTATTAATGTTACACCCATATATGATAGGAGTATCTTCAATTAACTGTTTTTATTCTAAAAACATGAATATATCTGTTGATTGTGAGAGATTTTACGTACAAAATAATTCACTGTATGTATAAATACAAAACTATCACTGAACCTATAGTGCACATCAGCCAATATTATAGTGGGTGAAAACAGTGTATGTATAGCAAACATGTTACTCTATCTATGCATGATACATCATCTATTTTGATTACATACTTTTGATATTTTTAGACTGTAATAATCAGTCAACATAAACTGTAAGTTTGATTACTTGTCTTTTTTTACTAGTTAACAAAGAATTGCCCTTAGTGATTAGCTGAGTCTTTTTTTTTTACTAGTAGCCAGAAGAGCATCATTATATGTTAATAAAACTAAATATACTCGTATAATGTTAAAATAAAAGTTTAATGATTCTAAGAAACATGTTTCCATGTATTTCTTTCTCAATTTTGTTCGGAAGGAATGCTTGTGTTTTAGGATTAATCAAAATTAACCTTTTGAAAGCCAATATGCTTGTTTATATTACTTACTATAAATTGAGATCCAGTGATTAACTATTTGTTTTTCAGTTTCTTACTTTTTTAACTTTAAATTAAAAGAAAGTAAATTAAGTATAATAAATAAATAATGTAGTTATTGGTTGTTTGTATATTTCTGATTATTCAGAGAGGTTATGTATTTATTCTAGCATGTATATTTATTGCTGAATTCTCGGTTCTACTCTTATGACATTGAATCACTTGATGGATGGATTCTGCTATAATTCCTGTGATTCAGTTAATGCTCTGTGAAAGCTAAAACATATTGTTACCCGATTCAGTAATTACGGATGAACATATTCTTGTATCAATTCCTGGTAATTGCAGATTGGTTGTGCTTCTACTAAAATTTTTGCTGTGTGTTGTACCAGGCGATGAACTAGCCAATTTAACCAGTGAAGAAACTTGCATTAAGTTGATGTTCACAGCTTAGAACACACTGTGTTTGGTCAGTTTTTATTATACATGGTTGATAAAGTGTCAGTTGAAATATATATTACCGATCATCAATAAGTTGTAATTCATTAGAGAGATACATAGAAATATGTTTCAATTCTGTTGTAGTATTATAGTGATTAACAGTTAATTTCTTGTGAAATCCAAGATCAAAATCAGCAAATTTTAAGTTTTTAAGCATTGGTAGATGTACCTTAAAGCACTTTTGTTGATGTTTTTCTGCTGGGCACTGATTTGGATTCCTTTGCGTAGATCACATTAGTTTTGATTTATATCTGTATCTTTATATAAAATGTATGGACTTCTATATCCATTTACAGTTTCTTTTTCCTGCTGGATTATGTTACTGCCCTTAATATTTCGTGACCTCATTTTCAACTATTTGTTTTGATTATTTTGAGTTAATGATTAAAAATCTGATAAGAATATAAAATTTCAGATTTATTTTGGTTTTTATTCGGTTTCAGAGTTTCTTAAAAAAAGCAGTGATTGGTATCTAGCAAAATGTTATTGAATATAACATATCTAATGAGATTATGTTAAAAGAAATGTAAACCAGAAGTTAATTTTATACAAAATTTATTCTCCAGTGATATTATTTTTTTATAAAATAATAATCCTTGAAATATAGTAATAACATCATTTAGTGGTTGTCTATTCATAAGACTTTGTGTTAAAATTCAGTAAAACATGTTTGTACTTTATGTAATTTCAGACATTTCCACCTAGATAGATGTTCATGTGTATTCTATCTCACAGTTTGTGATAATGCTGACTTATACATAATTCATCTTAAACATCTTACTTGATACAACACTTTTGTGCAATTCTCTTACAATTCATTGATGTAAGTGAAAAATGAAATGAGGCCAGAAGTTTAATATTGTGAAATTCAACTCAAAAGATTCTGAAATATATTTTTGTTTCACATTAATCCATTTTTCTTAATTTCATGGGTGTTTAATCTGATGTTCCAGTTGCAGTGAGCATATAAAAAGATGTTGTTTACCATTTCTTACATTGGACTTTATTAAAGGTCATAAAAAACCCTTTCACTAGTTTTTTAAATGTTCAAAGAAATATGGATTTTTTATCTGTGTATGAGTTGATTAGGCATGTCTTCATCACTTTGCCAAAATATTTTGAATATTTAAAAAATTATTTGCATTTTATTAAAAAAAAATTCATCATAAAATTGGAAAATTTAAAATAACGATCAAAATGTATATAATTGAAATTTTTAATGTCATTACATTTGTGCAATAAAACAAAATTACTACTGTTAACTGTACTGTCTGATATAAATGATTAGTAGTATAGTAAATGAGTAGTTGATAGTAAATGATTACTATTTATATACTAATTAAATATTTTAATGTGCATATTAGGTTATTGCTTTATTATTTCTATTAACTATTTTTGCTTGTTGAAAACATTAAACATTTGAATAAAAGTAATTTCAGTTTACCCATTATATTATTTTTATTTATATGTATTTTACATTAATTTATTGCTACTATCAATCGTGGAAGTTAAATTTTTTTTTTTTTTTTGTATTGTGATTTGGGGTAGATTTATGATGATTGTTTTATCTCTTTTATTACTGAAATTATTTTTAATTGCTTAGAAATGATGAAGTTGCTCTTGTATAGTAATCTTATTCTTTTTCTGTTGATATAGTAAAAATAGTTGTTTAAGTTTTATTTTTTATTGTGTAATGTTTTTTAAAATTTATTTCTAATAAACATACTAATTGAAAGTTAGTTATCAGTCTGTGTAAATTTAAATAGTTAATACAATAGAGTAAACTAAAGTAATTTGACGTGTTTTACTGTAAGTATGATATTTACTTTATAAGAAATAGTGAATTAATGAGTAATACAGTTTTCAACTATATTTAAATCGTGTTTTTTTTTAAATTATAAATTTGTGATAATTTAACAGTATAAATAATTCATTATTTGTTAATATTTTAATTATAATTTTTTTTTCTTAGCAGATTTTTTTAATATAAAGTACAATCTACTAATACTTTGTTAATTAGCCATAAATTCCATCGGTATGCAGTGAAACTGAACTCAGCATTGTTTATTTAATTATCTTCTTTTTTTTTTCATCGGAGGATGGGAAAGCTCTCCCAGCTGCTGTCTGCCCATACAGACAGCAAGTGTTGGCCCCTCCCCAACTAAAACCCCTCTCCCCATATACAACATGCCCTGATATCCGTCTTTCAGCATTATTCAGAGCATTCTGTACACTTGTGAGACCCACAGGATCTTCGCGAATAATAGCAGCAGCTGTATTCTGTAGAACCTCAGTGCGGCTTGTTGGCGATGCTCTTTCTACTGTCCTTGAATGCTTCATATCACTTGTAGAAGGTCACCTGGTTCATAACATCTTCACCGAACACCTTAGTTAATAATTCATATGTGTCTTTTCAGTTCTTCCTGAGTTTCACTAAAAATTTCACGTTCAGTGTTGCTCTAACTTTTTGTCCAGCTATGCTGTACATGGTAGGCGAATATTTAACACACGGTACGTGAAACGTCACCTATGTTCACTCGCTACATCTGTCAACTTGAAACTAACTGTATTGTTGACTAAAAGAATAGGTTATACAATGGTGTTCAATGCTGCCACCTTTTGCAACACATTTTCCCTCAGGGTCCCTATAATCATTACTTTTTGAACAGCCCTTGTATATATTGTTGCGTAATACATTGTAAAAAAAACCAATAAAAAAGATAAAAAGTAGCACATTCTTAAAAGTGTTATATTTTACCATTTTCTTCTTTATTCTTTCTCTTATCCATAATTTTCTGCTGCAGTGTTGCCCTGTTATTTTCTGCAACAGCATTCAAATTTCTTTGCGGAGAAGTACATCAATCAAATTGTCAGTAGCCAACCTTCCACTGACTGTTGTACACTGTTGTCTGTTGTCTACCCACCTGCTACACTGGAAGAAAGTGTGTCTGAATCCCCCAGGCCACAGTATACTCATCCGGCACCTTTTCTTCTTTTTCTGCATGCCAGGTAGGCTCCATCGTCTTTTAGCAGCTGGGTCAGCAAAATTTGACCTCGTCAAGCCCCCAAAAGACCCACTTGCATACATCTGGGATGATCACATATGTCTAGGGCAATAGGGCAGTGTCTTGGTCCAGTTGAGGTTGATTTGGAGAATCTTCATTTAGGGCATCTATGACTCCTCTCCTGTGGCCCTCCTTACCACAAGTTATACATTTCGCGGCTGTTGTACATTGGCTCCTCTTATGTCTGACTGCTCTGCAGTTGGAAACAGTGAGTGCTTCTGTCAGGTACATTGCAACAATGTGTTGCAACAGGACATCATGCAGTGGACATCATGCACACTGCATGATGTCCAAATCTTTGATTATGATATTACCACCTTCTGCTGCCTTCTTCCTACAACAAAGTTCATTTTTTTAAATTTCTGTTTTATGTTCTCCCTTGAGGTCTCTGTTGTGTAGTCTCCAGCCTTGATCCTAATCTGAAGATCTTTGCTTGTGCCCTTCCTTGGTGACAGGACTACATCAACACTTTCCACCTTGGTCTTTACTTGTGAGATAGGATAAGTCCTACCTTCTGCATGCGCTACTACTGTGGTACTGGATTCACCTGGCAGTTGCTTCTTTGCTAGTTTATTCTTCAGCTTTACACTATCCTCATTGTTGATACACACTTCAAAGTTCCAGGAGGTCCTTCATCCAAATTACTTTACTACCCTTCGAACACTGAGCCCAATCTTATTGGTGCTTGTCTTGAAGCACACATAACTCCCTGTTTTATAATCTTGCCCACAGCATTTGCTAGTGCCAACATGACTTTGTTTTCTTCACTGGAGTTAATCGTCACAGCTTTTACTAGTGCCAACGTGACTTTGTTTTCTTCATTATATACAATGTCCAGAGAAGCAAGTGTACTTCATCATCCATGACCTCCGAGTGTTGAGGGACTTTACTACAACTTAACCTATTCTGAGCTTGCCCTGCTGGGCAAGTCACTTCACCCATGATGGCCTCTTATCAATCTCCTTTCTACTTAAGAGTGGTGTGGGTCCTTTGGTTAAGTTGTAGATGACTGCCATTCTTATATCTTCACCCATGAAGACAGACTATTTCAATAATCTCGTTTATTTCAAGCATTGTTACGGCCATCTCCTCATTGTCAGCTCATGTTTAGTTACTGTAATCTCTGAAAACTGGTTTGTGTAATTTGTCTTGAGCTGTTGGCATTTTAACTTTTTCACACCCAATCGTGTCTTCAGGATGCTACTTCCTAAGATGTTCCAAATTGCTAAACTATCAGATTACAAGGCATCCCTTGTAATCTGTGTTTAGGCATCCCTTAGTTTACTGTGTTATCCACATTTCAGATTTTCTTATCCTTTTTATTGTCACTTGATGTAAGTAATTTTATATTATGTTTTGTTAATGTCAGAAAAGGTATAGATATTTTTGAGTATGTATATTTATTTATTATACATGAATATAGAAGTACATGGTAGCATGTTTGACCTTACATATGTATATTTATGTATTGTCACTTAACCGTGAAGTGGCTGTGTGATGTTATCAAGACAATTTACTACTTTGTGAAGCCTCAGTAGCATTTCCAATCTAGAGAATCCTACCATCAAATATTGTTTGGTTTCTTTATTCTCTTCATAAGAAGTATTACATTAACTCATATTGAAAATTACATCACTAAATTACTTAATTCCACATTGATTGCAGTTTGAATATCCTGTTGGGTATTTTTTACCTTTTATTCTTTTTGTTTACTAGAATAAGAGGCAATAAGAGGAATTAAGAAAATATTATGAGGAATTAAGAGGCAATATTTGATCAGTCTGTATCTTAAGATTAATATCAGTCTCGCTGTTGAAGGTTGACATAGGTCTGATAATGTAGGAGGATCATGTTTATTTAATGTAGTCCAAAAATTTGTAAACCTTAAAATAATTTTCTCCTTATTTATTTTTCATTTTTTTTTCTTTAAATTCTGTATTGTTTTAATACGTCAAAAGTCCAAGAAACTAAAGGTCAAATCTATTAGAAGGAAAATTATCTTAAAAAAGTACATTATCTTCTTATCTATAAGCAACCCTCAGAATGAAAAATAATGAACTTTAATTTCTTCTGATCTGAAAACAAATGGAAGATTTATATATATATATTTATTTTTTGAATTGCTCACAGATATTGAATCCTCCAAAATTGTGGATATTTATAACGGTTTTGCATACTAAAAGTCTTTAATTTTTAAGAAAATAGGACATTGTTTGTTTAGCAAAAGTTGAAATTATCAGTTAACATTAAAATATTTTTTAAATAAAAAATTCTATAAAATCAAACCGATCAATGTAGAGCTACAATCAGTAGAAAACATGTTTTATTTAGAGACAATAAATTTGTTAAGTTTTCAAGTATAACAAACATGTCATGTCTGACTTCTCCACATGTCAATAAAAAAAACAATCCCTAGAGTGCAATTCCAGAATTACTTTATCATTAATTTTCAAAATTGTGTTTGAAAAACATTTTTGTGATAGATTTTATATGCATATTATTCAAATCCAGATTTAAGTAAAATGTGTGTTAACTTAGTGCATTCTATGAAACATGAGGCTATTTAGCAAGCTAGTTATGAAACATCTAGTTGACTGTGTGCCCCATTCTTGCAGATTGCATTAGTTATGTGGCCTGGCATCTTAAATATAAATTGCCCAGAAATATTCATCAAATTCTGATAAGGAATTTTTCAACCGGTTGTTGTTATTTCTTAAGGACGTCCATTAATTTGCTGTGGTATGTGTCAGTTCTTCATGCTAGTTGCTGTATAGCAGTTGGAAGTTTTATTATCCTAATTAAGATGTAGAATATGATTTATCTGTTTGTTTATTGCAACAAATATTTCATGTCTGGGTGATGATAACACCAAAGTATTCACTGTTAGAAAAAGTTGAACATACCAAAAATTTAGGTATCGGAAAGTTTAAATAAAAAATTTCATGATAGAAATATGTGAATACTTTTTAATGACCTTAGACATATTGCAAGTGATCTTACATAGGTTTATCAAAAAGTGCTTTTATACAACAATGTTTTATTAAAGATATAGGAATTTTTACTTCTTTATATGTTAAGAAATTTTTCTCATTATTTAATGCATTTAAATGAATGAATAAAATTTACCAAAAGAAAACATAAAGCTCTTATTAAAAACACAATTATTGTGCCATGATTATGTAGACTGGTCAGTCGCTTAATTATTGTTGTGTGAATATAATAGGTATCTTTTTATACAGCTTCAGGTAACAAAGAAGAATTGTTAAAATAAATTGTTACGTATGACTTTTGTTACATACCAGTTTTAAAACAGCTAAAATGTTGGGAAAATAAAATCTAGAGATTCATATTAAACTGAAGTAGCTAGGAAGACAAAATATATTTTATTACACAAAATAAAAACAAAAAAAAATCTTACGGAAGGTAAATTCTTCAGAAGACCTTCGCACCATAAAAAATCTCTACGTTTGTCCAAACAAAAAGTAAAGAAATAAAGAACAAAAAATTAATAATTACTATCTTATTAAATCTATACTTAACAATTTTACAAAAGTTAGAATACTATGTCACAGTTTACTATCACAGACTCAGTTTATGGATCATCATTCTTTGTTATAGAATTCCACAGAATTCACATAATTCACTAAATCTTATACAAACATTTTTTGATTGGTTTATTTTCTTTAATTTTTTTGTAATTGGTACAAACGGATTTTAAGTACTTTTAAGTACTCATTTTTGCTTCCTTTATTTTGTTTTTTTTTTTTTTTACTTGTGTGGCCTTTTTATAGTTTTCTTTTTAATAAAACTAAGAGATTAAGATGAAATATTAGTGTAAATTTCACAGCATATTTCATTTATTAAAACTTTTTTGTTTCTTTACTAATCCTATTGTGTTACTACCTATTATTTTTGAGTATAATATTTATAATTTGTGACATCCATTTATTTTACTATTACTTTTTGTGGATATGAATGTCAGTATTTCATTTCTGGGAGCCCATTATAAAAATTATTTTATTTCATTATGACTTATGATTTAATTTATTGTTTAATTTCAGGTTGCTCTTTTTTTTATTAAATTTCAAATTCATACATCTTTTTGTTTTTAGGCTGTTACATTACTGGAAAGGGATGAAATTTCCAATTTTTTTGGTTAAATTGTTGTGTAGCACTCCTTGTGAATGTTTAGTTGCAAATTTCTAGATTGTTCATTCATGAAAAGAAGTAAGTAGGATTCTTTTTTAAGCTTTTGAGAACTGATAGTTTGTTTCTATAATATGTATCTGAGGTTTTCTCTGCGTTTCTCAATAAGTGATTTTCTCAGTGTTTCTGTGGTTGTTAATAAATCTCATTGTCAAATTCAATTAAACTACTTGTCTAGTAAACTTCAGTCATAATTTTGAGGTTAGAGTTGTTAAATAGTTGTACTGTTAAAAAATAATTAAAAAAAGTAATAACCACATATCCATAAATTTGATATAACTACTGAACTTTAAATTTATGAGTGATCTCATTCTGTACATGAGGTCTAGTAGTGTCACTTATTCAATAAATCTGATTAAGTATTACTGTCAGCAGCATGTGACATATCTGTATTGTGTGGCCTTGCATGAAGTACTTAATGAACAGTCTAGGATTGTCAATGATAAAGTTAGGCAAGACTTTGAAGGCATTTTAGAGTAATTTATTTTGAGAACATCTTTAAAACAAAAAAAACGAAGTAAAATAATAGAGGTTTTAACCTACTGGCTGTAAGAAAGTTATTTCAAAAAAATTATATTATTTCAAAATGATAATAGGATCATTAATTTTAGGGTGTTATATCATAGACCAGTGGTCAGCAAACTTGTCATCCAAAAGAGCCAAATATAAACAATACAAAATTGAAGTTTATTCAAAGAGCCGTTTTTTTAACAGAGTTTTTAAAAGAGTCAAAAAGTATTTTAACTACAAATAGTTAAAATACATTTCAGCACGCAGCAATTCGACGGAGATAATGATACACATGTTTGGAAGGGACTATCCGTGCTATTGTTGCTTTCTAAAAATCTGCCTCTTTTCTGTAGGCTTGCATTTCAAAAATTTTTACTCGTCTCTTACAAGGCAAGTTAATAAATAATATTCATGCCTGCACTAAACATTTCTTGGAAGAACTGCAGCCAAGGAGTCAAAAGAGCCACATGCGGCTTGCGAGCTGCTATTTGCCAACCACTGTCATAGACCATCACCTCGTCTATGATATAACACATTTTTTTTTAACTTCTATGTTCTATTTCCTTCATGGTTTCTTGGTTATTATCAGATATGAAATTAAATTATAAAAAACAATTACTTAGCAGATTTTTCAAAAAATCTAAATTGCCTAATTCTTTTCTAAACTAACCATAATTTTCAGGTTTGTTTCTTTGAAATAATATATTTTTTTAAAGTATTTTACAAAAAATTAAAAATCATTGAAGATTAAAATAAGTCATAATTAATTTTAGAATATTTGCACGTTTGCTGGTTTTCAACCAACTGACAGATTAACTGCTTTACACGAATAACTATTTGTATGGAAATTTTAGCCAAATTTGTTGCAGTTTAAACTGGAATAAGATTTTTTACCAGATTACATTTTATTTTCTTATGTAGATGCTTTGATTAAATTTAAAAGAAAATTAGAGGATTGAAATTATTAAAACATAAGTATATTAATTTTTACATACCGATTATTAAAGGTGGAAAGAATTGTTGCTTATTTTGTTTAAAACTTATTTTTGGTAAACCATTCAATATGTTCAGTGACTGTTAGGAATTTTTCTCTTTGTTTATACGTGCTACATGTTAACTTTGTGTTTTAAATGATTTATGGAGACTGAGTTATTTATTACAAAAACTCTTATTTTTGTGTGCCTTTCCTTTTTTTTTAACTTGATGAATTTCAAATGATAAATTTATTAAAATGTTTGTTCAATTTTCTAAACTTTTTTTGTTAGTATAGTGTATTAATTAGAAAGTAATTATTTTAATATTTGTTAAAACAGTACTTTCATTTTATATTAATCTTTTCAGAATTTTGTTGTTATACAATTTTATCAGCTTCAGCTCTTTTTAAAGGTATTATGTTACAAATACTTATAACGCAGACCTGCTGAAATAATATATATATATATATAT
>JAAAKQ030094313.1:8608-33164 GCA_010016005.3 Zanna intricata
ATACAAAATAAAAATCAGTTTGATACACAACATAGAAATCATAAAATTAATTTTGGGGAAATAAAAATTATAAAATACATGGAAAATCATTAAATAACACAATCCTACATGTAAATGTTATCTGTAAGCAACTAAAACTGTTACTTACTAAACTATTTTGAGCAATCAACTGTAAATGGTAAATGAATGCGATAATGGTATGATAAATCATTTAAACAAGTTGTGTGTGTGTGTGTGTGTTATAAAAATAATCATCTGTTGCAGAACATGCAAGTGGCAATATATTTGCACTCCAGGTTAAACAGAAATTATTCAAGTTTAATAATAAGTCAACAGATAATAAGTCAGCAATGATTGTAATCAAAGAATATATCATGATACTTCAAAAATTTGGAATTAAATACTGACTAATACAACTGGTAAATATCCACAATACATACCCGAACTTCATTCCATAAGTAGAGACTAATGGATGGAATCACTTTTATTCCGATATCAGCAGCTGCAATACGATTTATTATTACAGCAAAACCGATTTCTTTTGTATCTTTTTCTGCTAATTTTAGAGCAGCTTCATACATTACTTTATATTCTATACCACCGTGCATATTTTTAAATTCAACACATCCAATGACAATCACCTGCAAAAAGAAAATTTATATAAAATTCAAATTTTCAGTCATAAAAATGAGGACTGGATTTTCTACACATATCATAAAAACATTTCTCTCAGATTTTATTAGATAAACAGAATTGTTTACAAAGAAAAAAATAACAATAATAAAAAAATGAAAGAAGTTTAATTTAAAATAAAAAATTTAACTGTAAATAAAATTTTAATGACTGCACAATTAACCAAAACAGTAGACGAAATGAATTAACTTGAATCTTGAAAGATTTTTCATCAAATGAACTGAAATTGGTAAAACTGAGAGCAATATCATAGATTACACACAAAACCAGTCATGATAGCAGTTTTCTAGTCATAATTTTTTATCTTAAGCAAATTTTTTACATTTAGAATTAGGAAAAGTCACATAGTGTGTTAAATGTGAAAATTACATTAAATATGTATGCAACCTAGCCATAATTCATACAATATTTTGCATCTTTTAATATTTTCATCTTTTAAGAGATCTGTGCATATTGTTATAATAAAGAAGCGCTACTTTGTTAAATGTAATTTTTTCTGGTCAATTTCATCGATCAATTGATATAACACAGTAGCATTATTAGATTTAAAAAAAAAAACCTGTTGCCATAACCTATCATTTAATGGAACAACTTTTGCTTCTTTGAAGCATTTTCATTAACTTCTTCCAACTATTGTTTCGAGTGTTCTCTCATTTCTGGTACATATTTGTAAATTATTATTTTGCTAATGACTATGAATCTATGTAGAAATTCATTTGATTAAATTCAACCAGCTTTAAACAGTAGTTTAAAAATGGCCAACAATTACATTGTTGGTTGACATCTGAAAATAATATTTCATGTGCAATATTCATGTAAGATGTGTATATCTTCAGATGAAATTTTTATAAAGTCAATAGTCTCATCGAGTGCTATTCAATGACCTTTCAAAATGTTATCATGAGCTTTTTCAACATCTTCTGATGTTATCTCAGTTAATCCAATTCATATTTTGTTTTTTGTGCCACTTCCCATGTGACTTCTTCTTGTTTTGGAACATAATATTAAAATTTATGAGACAACACACTAATATCATTAAAGAGATCTATGTCGATTAGCATAAAGTAATCAACACCTTAATGACAGATGAAATCGAAAAGTGTTTTCAGTAACTGAAAAAAAAAATTACATTATTCTAACACTGATGCATTGAAGACCAGTTTAAAATGGAAGAAAGCCAATAATTTTTAATGGTGTGTGACCGTTTTTGAATTCACAAACCAAATATAAATGGTTGTTTTTGATGGTGCAGTCACAAAAAACAAATATTTAATTTCATCATAATACTCATTTCTATTTAAAAAAAATAAAAAGTTGTTTTCTTCTGAACAGTTGTAACAAATGAAACTAATGGTTGTAATATAATGGAGTATTGACAGAAATCATATAAAGGTTAGTACTTGTCAATTATTGTATCAGTTATTCAAAAATGATTCTGCTGTTGTAACAGGTAGCGCCAATAATAATATAAGACAGGGAAAGGCATACTGAAAGATCCACTTCTTCTTCACTGGAAATTGGTATAGGAGTCCGATATTTACAAATCAAAAAGAAGCATCTAAAACAAATTCTTTTTTTTTCATATAATATTCAAAATCTAGACTTATAAGAAGTATGTATATAAGATAGAAAACTCTTTTTTGATCCATAAGTTTTTTCATCAAAAACCATGAAGAGATAAACTAAACTCGTATCAGAAAAAATCTAATATACCTAAATAAATGTTTCTTTTACATCTAATGGCTAAATATTTAAATTCAACTGTAGACAGGGAATCTTTATTTTAAACTGAAAATCAAACCCCTATCCATTATGATAAAGAATCAGATATTCTAAAACAACAATACTGCAACTGTAAGTTAATTCATGAATTAACAATATTACAAAAAAATCACATTAATTAAACATTTTAATTGAAGTTAAATAAACCTGGGTGTAGTTTCAATAAATTTTCATCACATTTACTATCAAAAAATGGCTGCATAACTGTATTATACCTAAATAAAAGTTTTGGGCAATATATTTAAAAATCAATAACATTTATGTGAATAAAATAACAGAATTCTATGATACAATTATGTAAATAGTATAATGGGAAGAGGGGTGATCAGGTATAAAGAAGAAACATAAAAAAAATATTACTCACGTCATATCTAATTTTTAAATTTTGCAAATCAGCAGCTGTTTCAATTCGATGCATAGGACTCAGAAGTGAATTAATAAATCTGATCATATGACCTGCTAATCTCTGACCTTCATAACCCACAGGAGAGCTATGTGAAGGATATGCGATGAATTCTGGATATGTTAAAATTGGAATTTTGCTTGCTTGGGAGCGGCATTCACTACCAGGTTGCCAGCAATTTATTGCTGCAAAGAACACCTACAAAAAAAAAAAAATAAAATAAAAATATTTGAACGTTTACTACAATCACTTGGCTTCAAGCAGTGGTAGACCTAATGATTAATTTGATGATTATGTGAGTCAATACCACCAAATTAATCATTTACTGAAAACCAAACCAATGTATAGCATACACATACACACAAATACATAAACAGATTGAATAAATTCATTAATTAATAGAAACAAACAAGCTTTATTTATTTAACCATTTATTCATTCAATAATTACATATATTTTTAAATTAAATGAACATTAATCAGATTTTGCAATCAGACTAATATAGAATCTGCCTAAAACATTCAAAAAAATTTTATGGCACATAAACCAGTTGTATGGAGTTGGATAGAGCATGTTGTACTTCTTGTTAGTAATAGGTTGGATAAATTTTAGATTACATGGATCTGTCTTTTGTTTTAGTGACTAAAAGTGTATTTGTGTCATTTCTGATTATATGGTGAAATGAATGAATGTTAAAGAATAGCCAGTTAAATAAAATTCTATATCTAACTTTATAAGATGACCATAAAACTCACCAAATGCTTGACAAGTATTTAATATGCGCATGGTTGTTTAAAAGTATGACTGGCACAATTCTTTAGAAAAGGCATAATGATGATGAAACATTCTGGTTAGCTTTCAAAAATAATGCCTTAAAACATAGCAAAAGTATATAAAGCCATCCTGTTAAACCAAAAGAGAACAATCTATCACACCAGAGATATTGTAGGCCAACCATATAAATCAATTCTGCTATGAAAGTTCAACGTGTGGCATATTGCCATGAAATTGGTCCAATTACTGGTCATATGTAATATGTTTGGTGTCTATTAACACAGTAGTGATCAACACCTTCCTTACTAACCAAACCTCTTCTCATTCGACTTCTTCCTGTTTTGGAAGATAAAATTAAAGCTTATGAGACATTAGTTCAAGATCTAGGTTCAATAACATAAAGTAATCAACGCCCTTACAAGAGATGAAATCCAAAAGTAGTTCCAATCACTGAAAAAATGATGTTATTGTACTATCGATGTACAGAAGGAGACTAGTTTAAAATGGGTAAAGGCCAAAAATGTTTAAATAATGTAATTTATTTTTTATAAGCTAGTTTTAGAAAGTTTTGAGTATGGCCTTGTATAAACATAAAACTGAAATATTATTGGTACCACTATATTATAACATCATCTGTGAAATATGAAAAACCTGGTTAAGTGGATTCTTACCAAAAAAAAAAAAAAAGATAATAAAATTCCTGTAAACATGACTGGTAACTTCCCTAAAAACTGTTTTTTGATGGAAGAAATAAAAACTGGCACAAAGTTTGCCAGTTTATTTATTTCTTTAGACTGAATTATATTTCAGTTTTGAAACTTAAATTTTTATTCCTTCTAACTACTTCTGAGATTATGTAATTTTCTGAAGTTTTATTTAAACAAACAGTGTTATTCTATTCATGAAAAAATGTTTAAGATTTTAGTTATATGCAAATAAAAAAAATTCTATGCAATATTTATTTACTGTTTATAGACAGAGATAATTTTACAAATTTTATAACAATTTCTCAATTCATTCAAAAGATATAAATTTCTATGAAGAAAAAAAAAACAGAAAAAAATTGATAAAAGAAGTATTTTTTGGCCCACATTGTGTTATTTTTTTTTTTTTTTTACATATTTGACATAAAATAAATCCATTAACAAAGTTTTCCATATATTTTACTGACTTCCTATGTTTGTTTATTCTTTCAAATATTCTATTTATTTATTTTTTCTTAAAATTAAAATTCAAAATATTTTATCACTCAAAAAAATCAGCCTGCATCCACAGTTTGGTAAATTATACACTAAAAACTTATAATTATGCAATTGAAATTTCACATAGTAGTCTACTTGTTGAATTTTTTATCATTAAAGTTTTTTTAGCATGCCATTACAAAATAAATTTATTTTCTTCTTTTTTTTTATTTTTAATATTCAGAATTTATCATTAAATGCAAACATTAAACCAGTGATCTTCAATCTACAGTATGCTACATGATTTGCAAAGCTCGCAGCCTGATGTTGGATTAAATATTTGTTGCTTGACTTTTAACTTTAAATCTTGTTAGTAACTGCTGAAAGATTTACTGAGAAGTTTACTATATCAACATCTTTAAAAAACTAGTAAAGTTAAATATGAAGCTAATTTCATTCTTAAGATTTGAGAGTCTTAGGACGATGTTTACTATGTACATATTTGATGATCACTTTGTCTTTAGTATACGCAGTCTGTAAGCAGAGAATTTTCATTGCATACAACTGACAAAACTGAATCACTGGTACCCCCAACACTACAGGCACCCCAATTCTATTGCCTACTTACATTTATTTTTTATCTTTGTTTAATTCTCAGTTCAGCTTGCTTTGGTGTGTTGATGAATATTTCAATGTTACATTATTTCTGTGTACATACTGTTGTTTTGTAATATATAACTTTTGCAATGGCCACAAGCTCCAGTAAGAAACTGAAGGTTTCTAATGAAAAACGATTGTTTAATAACAAACGGACAGGTCTGTATTTCTTTGTTGAGGTAAAAGAAAAATCTATGTTTGATATGCAACGAGTCTACTATGACAAAGGAGTTAATATAAACTAAGCATGCTTGCAAAATGCACCAATATCAGAGATAATCTTGTTTAAATAAAGTAATAGATTAAAAGAAGGACTGCAGATTTAACAATTTTCATTTAAAAGGTGAAATATTGAGATTGAACTAAGTGTTAAGACTAGTTACAATATCTGAAAAAATTGCCTCTGAAGTCCAAACCCTTTTCTGATGAAGAGTTTGTAAAAGAGTGTGTGGAGTCAACAGGTGAAATCCCAGACCAGAAAAATTTACTTTAAGAATTAGCTTATCTGGAGTTACTGTTTTGAGAAGGATTTTGTAATTGAATAAAGACATTAAAAATGTAAAGAAACATCTTCTAAGTTAGTGTTTTATTCTATAGTTCTTAACGAGATAACAGTTACGCTGTTAAGTTGTGCATATTTATCAGAGGTATTGACAAAAAGTTTAATAGTATTGAAAAAATAGCTGCTCTATTTCCCATGAAAGGCACCACAAAAGGAACTGACATATTCAAAGCTTTATCCCCAACTTTAGAGTGATTCAATCTAAAGCTGAGCAATCTCTCAGAAATTGCTATTGATGGATCCCCCATCAATAGTTGGCAAGAAAGAAGGTATCACTACTCTAATTCGAAATGAAGCAAATTCTTGTGGAACATTATGTTAATGCAGTATTCTGCATAACTGGATTGTATTTTGTATAAAGAACAAGTGTGTGTGAAAAATGTTTTTTTTAAGGAAGTAATGAAAGACATTAAAAACAAGTTGATTAAACCATCTTGTTTAGTTTATAAATTTTAATTACTTGTAATCATATAAATATAGTAATAAATTTAAAATGTAATATTTGATACTTTGCTATTCAATTAGTTTTCTTGAAAAAATTCAAGAGTTTTAATTATAAGCGCCATTACATTTTTCATACTAAATACTTTCAATCTAACCATACCTTTCACACCTAACTATAATACAAAAATAAAAATATTAATTAGAAACAACATAATGAAACTGAATCTTTAAATCAAATTGTTAAACAAATACGCAAAAAAAAATGCACAAATTCAGTAATTAATGTACTAATAATAATATAATATATCATATTAACAGTTGTTCCCTTAATTTATTGGATAGAATTTATTTTAATTTTTTTGAACAATCTAAAAAAAAAATAATAAAATTTAATGACAGAATAATATAAATTTATTAATAAAATAATATTTATTAAAAGAGATTAACAATCACATCATACCATGTCATTAGCAGATACACTCATAGGCGAGTTACATCATAAGAATTTTTGTAACTAATTTTACCAAAATCCTACCACAAAAATGGGAACAAAAACTGTAAAAACTGAAATTTTATTAACGGAGGGGAATAGAAAACACTTATTTAAAGTAATATGAACTACTATCTTAAATGTTTATTTAAAATTTATATATTTATTTTTTAAATATTTCAAATAAAGATTTAATTTAATTTAAATTTAAAAACCATACATAAAAAAAATTGGTATTTTTCAAGATGCCCACAGGCAATCTGTAGTCAGTAAGTTAGTCACTGTAGTTAATCGGTTAGTTGTTGATGGTGCCATTGAAAGGAGAAAATAAATAGTAGATATCTTTTCTTTTTAAATATATACATTGTACTGTAATATCATAAAAATAAAATAATACAATGGTACTGTGATAATAAAATGTTAAAATAAAGTACAATATTTTTTTGGTACAGTAATTTATTTATATCATTTACTGTTTAACTCAAGTTTTTAATTTATAAGTTTAAAGTTAAGTTTTAAAACTTAATTTTTTCAGAATCTAACAACCGCATAAATTAAAGGTGTAATGTATAATAAATTTATGTAACTATATATATATATATATATATATTTACATATCATAATAATAAATAAATGTAAAAGTATAAATATAATCTAATCAAACTTAACCTAAGCTCGCTAACCTTGACTAGCGAGCGAAGCAAGTGTAAGTTACGTTTGGTTAAATTATATATTTATTCATTACATAAAGTTGGATTATGATTTTTATTTATTTTTTCCTTTCACTGGCGCCATCTAACAACTAACCGACTAACTACAGATCAACTGTGGGAATATTCTTAAAAAGTACAAAGAAATATATTATTTGATAAAAAATAAACATTTTTTTAGATTAAAAATTAATTGAATTCTTTTTTTCCTTTTCTTGTATAAAAATGTTTATAAACTATAACTGTTTTTATTTAATCAAACATTATTTCTTTATCATCTACTTTACAGAACTATAAAAAGCTCTTCACAAATATTCTTTATTACAATTGATGAAAAAATATTTATAGGAAGAATTTAAAAAACAAAAAAAAAATCAATTTAAATCATGAAAAAAAAAAAAGACGGTGTTTCTGATTTATTAATAAGTATGACCTGTTTGTGATGATGTTCAGCAGCAATTTCAAATTCTTTTCTTAAATTCTGGCTCTCAGCATCCCATGGTGCATAGTACATAATAAACATAAGTTCGACTTCAGAGGCTTTGTTTAACATTTTTCTAAGTTCACCACTATAATAATCAGTAACTAAAGAACTTTTACTAAAAAATGGAGCAGGTGGAGGCCCTTTGGAGTTTGTACTGTTCCTAGAAGTGTAAAAGAAAACAATCAATTTAAGTTAAAATGTTATTAAAATAAAATTAAAGATTAATGCAGAATTTGTGGTAAGATTACAGTAGAGATTAAAACAGATATAAATTAATAACACTTAAATTATCTGACTTACCAAAATTATGTGCTCCTCCACATGGGAAATACCAATTAACTAATAGGAGAGCTGAGCAATTTATTTCTTTGATCATATATATGCCTCACTATTAGTAGATTACTCCTTCAATTTTTCATTATCACCTATTTTTTCTTCCTCGGACAGTTCTTACCAGAAACAGCAGAGTAATCATCCTTGTTCTATCAGTGATGTCAAGCTAGCACCTTTTAATGCCAGGTAGAAACCACTGTTTTATTGGAAATTAGTCGAGTGCTGACTTTGTACTTGCTGAACAGTCGTAAGGGTTCTGTTTCCTATCTAGGGTTGTTGCTAACATGTCTTCTAGATAATGCTAAACCAATTATATTATTTTGTAAAACAAAATATAGGAGGAAGAATTAATTTTTGTTTAAATTTATAAGACTATCAATTAAATAAATACATTTTTTATTATGATCAGTATATAATAATTCATTATATAATCACATCATTATAAGATAAATTATAAACATAAAAACAACTTATAAGATAAAAAATAAATGTGATTAAACTCCATATTAATTATTTAAATAGAAATGCATGAAATAATGATAACATAAGTACATTCAATATAAAAAATTATACAAAATAGTTCACAATTCAAAAGCTGGTGTTGAAAATCATTTTGAACACATATCTAGAACAGGATGCAGATAAATCAGTTTTTCAAACCAAATCATTCATAATCACAATAAATTAAAATGTAAAATGTCATCGACTGTATAATTTAACTGATTTTTAAATATTCCTCAACTGAATAAATATCATAGTCTTTAATAAAAAGCACTTCTTTAATTAGCATTGAAAATGTTTATATTGTTTAAGCATTAAAAAACCCAAGAAGTTATTACATAAATTATATTTTATAACTTATTATTTTTGTAGAGATTACTGCAAGATTTTTATATTATGAATGGTTTTTTGTTTTTTTAATCTCCGGAACCACCGTTAGGTTATATCTTCAGAGGATGAG
Organism: Zanna intricata; assembly: GCA_010016005.3. NCBI lineage: Eukaryota > Metazoa > Arthropoda > Insecta > Hemiptera > Fulgoridae > Zanna > Zanna intricata. The sequence continues at coordinate 18,083 of JAAAKQ030094313.1, forward strand.
ATGAACGAATTGTAGCGTGTGTGAAAAATGCCATGCCTGACTGGGATTCGAACCCGGGACCTCCGGATGAATGGTACTGATATTACAATTAAGAACATTTTTTTCACTGAAAAATTTCATCACTTTTCGCAAATAAAATAACTATCTTCATACATATGATACAAGGATCGGAATAATATAAATTTTAAATAAGTTTCTACATGGTGCATTATATTTTATTAAGTCTACAACTCTAGTGGCTCCGGCTTGTATAAGAAAAACAGCATTAGCTCTATCAGAGTTTCATTCTAAAATAATTATATATTTAAAGTGTAGATAGAAAACATACAGCTAAACAATAGGCAAAACAATTAACTGTAATTTAAGCATACACACAAATAGTCATTTAAATGTTTCATGTTCCCTCACAATCATAATTTTCTGCTTCACTTCAGATGCAGGCTGGAAATAAGAGTATGTTTAGTTGGTGTACCAACAACAACACTACTTTGAGTAAATTATTTTTACATTTAATTAAACTATACATATGTGCATCATTTAATATCATAAAATTCAGACATATCAAATATTAAAAAAATACTTCATTAACAATTACAACCACATAAAAACTACAAACAATGACCTAACTATATTGATCACATGTTTTCGAAAATAAAGACATATTAATATAAGAAAATAATAGAAAAAATTTTAACTCCTTACACTTGAAAAAGTTCATGTAAAAGAAAAACAGCAATGAAAATGCAATTAATAAATAAATAAAATTTGAACACCAATGACTGGAAGAAACTGAGATAATGAAAGAATCAGTACATAAAAACATATTTGTCCAGATGCTCTAATTGTTGTCTATACTAAGATATAAATCTGCAATTTTTTGTAAAAAATCCTGACATCACTTTCTACATGTATAAGTAAACATAAACTTGAATATATGCGTGGGATGGGTTAAAATATAAGTGGTTTGAAAATTACTTTGTTGATTCTGATTAAATAACATTAATAAGTTACCACAGAGTTGTGGTAGCTAATTTGTATTAGGTAAATTATATGTAGGTAATTAAGCAATGAAGGGGAGTTTTATGATTGGAGAGTCACTATGATAAAGTATATGAGAGAGATAAAATGCCTAAAGTGTTGGTATCATTAGCTACAAGTGTTTACCAAACTAATTATTGAAAAGTTATTAGAAAAATACTGTTAAATGCAAGTCTATGTAAGAATACAATGTATATTTGGTGAAGCAATGTTAGCCGCACTTTGTAAGTGCAAAGGCACTATTGAATATAAAATGTATTTAAAAATCAGAGAACTTAATATCTTTATGTCAAAATGTTCAAATGTAAAGAATCGATGACTTACAAAAGATCTCATGAAAGATGGTTGAGTGAGACTACATAGTGATAATGTAAATTTGGGGCAGTGCATTACTGTAATTTAACAATAATATCATCTCTTGAGAAGAGATTAACTGTCTTGATTTGGAATTTCAAGGTTTTTCAAGCAATAAACCATTGAAATGTCAAAATCATCTCAATAGCACATTTTAATCAGACATAATTAGATATCAAACTGAATTCATTCTGATGAATTATGCAGATTTATAAATTATCCTGATAATGAAAATGAACATTTTACAGAAAAGCTATGCTTGAAAATTGGTAAATAATTTACTCTTACAACAAAAGGAATAACACTAGCATTTACACTACTATTAAACTGAACATGAAAAATACGGTCAAAATGTTTTAACCGCATGTCAACGAACGTCCAAGTTAATTAAAACGGTAATATAAGACGATAACATTAGAAATAGTTCAAGGTTATAAATTAATACAAACTATTTATATAGGTTAAGTACAAAAATATTTATCAACTTACGTATTAAGTACAGCAGCATACGTTGTAAATATAATAGCGAGAACAAAACATACTTCCCTCCCGATGATATACATTTTGGATGGACTTTGTTGTTTCTTACAGCCACGTACGTTTTCATCATCTCCATCTACCTTCGTCACAGCTGCGGGTTTCACAGACATCACCCAACGTCATACAGAAGTCTACGTGGTAAAAATTCTTATTAGTGGTGATATAAAGTTTTTAATATCCCTCAAAAACCGAATAAAATACATCGTCTAATTGTCTTATCTGAATCACGTAACAAGATTCCTCATAATCTAATAACTGATAACACCACACACACAGCCAACTACAGAACTAATATTATGTATTTACCGTTTAACACATGGAGATCAGCTGTTCAAGAAACTTGACTAACAGCTGTGTTATCGATAGATGTTAGGCTGATAGTATGCCGTTAAATGTTTTGTTTATAAAATGTATAACAATTGTTTTCTTGTGTATCTGTAATGTGTCAGACTTAGAGTGAAAAGTTTCCTTCTTTTTTTGTAATGGCAACTTTATTAATATTTCTTCCGAGTTTATTATATGAAGAGAAATGTGGTTATTTGCAAGGAGTTGTTTACAATTTTCCTGAAAAAAAAGTTAAAACTGTTGTAGTTCATGGTAAATTGTTTGAAACTGCCGAAAATGGTAACATAAGATATGCAGTTTGGGAAAAACTGGATACAGTTGGCTACTATTACAGTAACACTGATTCGAATTTTTACTTTGTTCCGAGAAAAACAAATTGGATTTCAGTTGGTGTTAACTATGGTGAATTTTTTATTAAAGAAGCTTTGAGTAACTGTTTGTCAGTTCCGTTAGAAGAATGTCGTCTATTTGTTTATAATAAAAGTGAATTTGTTAAATCAGAACTTCTTGTTAAACAATTTGATCTTGTTGAAAATCCTTCTGATTGTTTTAGGACATTAACTCATTCTTTAGAAGTGTTATCTAAAAGTACTAAAAGTAGTAGTATACTTTTTAGTATATTTAAGCCATTTATTATATTTCTTCTGAGATTGTTTAGTTTGTTTTTATGTTATACTACATCAGCTAAACCACTGCTCAAATTTTCAACTCTAGGAATACACTTTCATCATCTTTTTAAAAACATATGTTGGGGTCTTAGTACAGTTTTAGAAGATAAAAAATTAACTCTGAAAACTGGTAATTTTATTTTTGCTCTGCTTGCAGATACTGTAGGTGGAATAATTGTGCTTTATTATCTTGTTAATGCAGTCTCAATTCAGGATGTTGTCAATTTCATCTGCAATACATCTGAGGTATATTATTGTTTAGTAACTAAAGCTAAGAGCTAGGATTACTTTAAGTATTTGTCTATTAATTAAAAATACTATTCGTAGTAGTAATTTTCTTCATTATATAGCTGAAAAATTTCATTTATGACCTAATTAAAATGTTCCCATCCAAAGTATATAAGAGATTGCTGAACCCCCAATAACAGTCAAAAGAACACAAAAAATGATTCTAGAAGAATCGTTACATTACAACATAAAATGGTAATATATATTGTTCTTGTAAACAGAGTTGTTTTACTGGTCTCAATAATTAATAAGTACTTAGATAAAATTTTTTTATAACAGTTATCGATTTTATATTTAAAGGTGTTGTGGATGTGAACAGCACAGAATTATTACCATTTCACTGTGTTATGAAAACGTTTTTAGTTTACTTGTAAAATGTAAGGTAGTCAGTATATGTAAAAATAACTTATAATTGCATATTTTAAAATTTATTAATAAAATAAATAAATGTAAGATGTTGTTATTTACTGTTGTAGAATATAATTTTGCTGTTAAGCATATAATTTTTCTAGTGATTTCTACAAGCAAATTTGAGTTTTCTTTACCCATCGTATTTGACTCACTTTCTACTTTTTTAAACCTTGAGTGTAAAATATTACTGCGGGTCTGCCTGTGAATGAATAATTATATATTGTTGGATGTTGTAAATTTTACATGATGTAAAATTGTTGGATGTTGTAAAACATTTTGTGTATAATAATGTAATAACTTCTTGGATATGTTCTTGTTTTCAATCTGCAATTACTTTTTATGCTGGGAATTTAATAAAAACAATTTTTACTGATTGCAGAGAGAAATTAAATCATAATTGTTACTACAATGGAAGTAATTAATGTGTAAATTTAATGTTATTTTAATGAAATTTATTTTAATAATTTTCTTTTAATGTTAATATACATAACATTAATATGTTAATTTACAGGGTGTCATTCTATCATTGAGACAACTGATTGAGTGGTTAATGGGGAGTCCAGCAGGATTAAAATTAAATTTCCCACTCAATAGTGTTCTTGGAAAATTTTTTATTTACCATATTGATTTGTGGTGGTCGTTTCTAGGTAAGATAATTCAAATTAATTATATAAAAGAAAGATAATATCCTTGTTTAATATGATCGAAGTGCCACATTAATAATCTTCTCTTTTTATTAGGGTTTATTAATAAATGTATTACTTTAGAAATTAGTGAATTTAATATAATACTGTTAAAAAATTCTTAGCTTTCCGCTGCATGATTTAATAATTTGATTTGGAAGAATTGTAACTAAAAAGTGCAGTTCATTTTTTAAGATTTTTTATTCATCTTGTCAATAGTCAAATTTTTTTTAGCCATAAACTCCCAATTATCCGTGGTAACTAGGATTTTATTATGGTCCTGAAAACATACTGGTAATTCATTTAATTTTTTACTTTTCAGAAAGTGTTGCTAAGGATCCATCTTATGTTCTATCTAAAAAGTGAATAAAAGCATTATTGTAGTAGGCTTTAGGCTGTCAGTGATGTTGGTATTTTATTACTAGAATGAGAGAGTTGTAATAGATGCTTCAAAAACTACAGTTGGCAGTCAGTGGTAGCGTTTTCTATATCCTCCAGTGTCAGCTTTATTCAGATTTGTGTGTAGATTCTTCTTGTACACTTAATTTTTCCTCTATTTCTTACTTCTGAACTACTTAGTCTAAAGATTCTACAATTTTAAACTGTAATTTATGTAAATTTATTTAGTCTATAGTAATATCAAGTTTTATGGCATAAGTATTTGAAGGTAAGTATTTTCTGCCTCAAGAATATTTATCAGCAAATGTTATTCACTTCAGTATTGATAAGCTTTCTTAATATTATATTTTTATTCACTAATGAGAACACATTTTTATTCATTTCATCTTCAAGAAAACTACCAGATGAGTTTATATAATCAGTTCCTGAATCATCAGCGTTGTATAATCGTTTAAGACTTATAAATATTAAGAATATAATTGAATTTTATTTGAAAGATGAAATTTTTAGGTATTTATTTACTTTTATGAATTTATCTCTCATTTTATAACTTTTCAACTGTATGTCCTAAAATATGACATATTGATGCAATCTGAGCTGATGTTAGGTGAAAGCAGGGAGATGGCATGATATTTGAATCACTAATACCTTATTCATTGCAATCACCAACACTGCAGGTTTCCATCAAATAATTAAATAAAAATTCGGTTAAATTTTTGCCAATTATCATACGTCTATTAAACTTATTTAATATTTTATATTCTTAGGTCTAAAATTTGTAGGTTTTGACTGTGAATTTCCTTTCATTTTTAACTGTAAATCTTGATATACATTCTTGTGGTATTGTATAAGAGGCAGTTCTGACAGTGATTTATAGATATTGTAGGTCTCAGATGACTTCTTTTTACTAAAATAGATGTGTATACACAAACAGCCCATTTGACTAATCAAGGTCAGCAGAATCGGATAGCTAAGAGAAACAGTGAATTTTTAAAGCTCCTGTTTATAGTTGTTTTTTGTACGTGTGCTTAGTTCAGACTATCAAAAGAATTCTGAAGAAAATAGACAAATATAAATTTTTGTTTATGATTATTTTTAAAGCAATCATAAATTTTGTACCTTCATCTTAATAAGGAAAAGTCAGTTAAAATATTTTTATTTAGTTGCTTGTTTATAGATTATAAATTATTTATTAATTTAGTATAATTATAGTAAGATGTGTGTATTTCTTACCTGTTGTGTGTAAGATTTCTTGGATTCTATACTAAACATTTCATATTTTTAATCAGTGAATATTTAAATGGAGCTCGGTGTTTTATATATTTTATAATTACAGATTATATTGATGCAAATAATCTTATTTATAAGTAATGATTAATAATAATTTGATTGATCCTTTTTATAATATAATTATACAGTTATTTGAAATCTTCAGTTTAGATAATTTTAAAAATTATTCCCCTCTGTGAATCATAAGACTACAGATTCCTGAAAGAGAGCAGCAGCTCTTTCAGTAGCTGTTAAGGGCATAGGTCAGGGAGACTTAACTGATCATATCAACATCACTCAATTTTCTGAGTACTGCACTGCTGAAAGCAATTAAATTCCAAGAAAATGTACGTTCTTTGCATTTTCATGTAATAGAGATGGAGGTGCCTTTCTTGATAAAACAATTCCAGAGGTAAACTAGTTCTCCATTCGGATCTCCGTGTGGGGACTGCTAAGGAAGGTGTCACCAGAAAATTAAAAAATAACCTTCTACGAGTTGGTGCATGGAATGTTAAAGCCTAAAAAAGATTGGTAGCTTAGAAAATTTAAAGAGGGAATTGGGTAGATTAAATGTAGATGTAGTAGGAATTAACAAGATTTGCTGGGAAGAGGAAAACGACTTGTGTTCAGGTGATATTAGAATAATTAATTCAGCATCAAATACAGGGCAGGCAGGAGTATATTTCAGAGTGAAGAAGAAGATAGGGAAGAGAGTACAATATTTCTAAAAGCATAGCAATAGAATCATTGTAACAGGATAAAATCAAAACCTAAGCCGACAACAATTGTTAACATCTAGATTCCTACAAGTGTCTTTAATGATATTAAAGTAGAGTGTATATAATGAAATTAAGAAAGCAATTAAACAAATAAAGGTGATGAAAATTTAATAGTTGGAGATTGGAATGTAAGCATTGGAAAAGGCAAGGAAGGAAATGTTGTGGTGAATATAGGCTGGGCAAAAGAACTGAAGAGGGAACTGATGTATTGAGTGTTGCACAAGTATAATTTAGTAATTGCAACAGCCAGTTTAAAGATCATAATAGAAGAATATGTACATGGAAAAAGCTGGCAATATCAAGGTATCAGATCGGTTGAGCAAAAATTTAGAAATCAACTTGTCAATTGCAAAGCATATTCAGGAGCAGACATCAATAACAACCATAATTTAGAGATGATGAAATGTAAATTGGGTTTTAAATACCTGAAGAAAAGGTGCCAGATGAAACAATGGAATTTAGAGAAGCTTGATGAAGAGGAGGTAAAAAAGATTTTTGAGGAGGACATCGCAAGAAGTCTAAGTAAAAAAGATAAGGTAGAAAATATAGAAGAAGAATAAGAAAATTTTAAAAAGGAAATTCTTAAATCAGTAGAACAAAGAGAACTGGCATAAAATCTCTGATATTGGAGGATATATTGCAGCCGATGGATGAGCAAAAAAGTATAAGAATGCTAGTAATGAAGAAGGTAAAAGAACTTATCAACAGTTAAGAAATACTATAAACAGGAAGTGCAAGTTAGCGAAAAAAAGTGGATTAACGAAAAGTGTTCAGAATTGGAAAGATAAATGATCACGTGTAAAACATATGGAGCAAACAGGAAAGTTAAGGAGAAATATGTGGTACATGAATTAAAATCTAATAATGTATTAAATAAAGATGGTACACTGATTTATAATACAAAAGAAAAGGTTATAGGTTGGTGGAATTTATTGAATAGTTATTTGGAGGAAATGAATTAAAAATTGGTGTTATAGAGGAAGTCAAGGAGGATGAAAAGGGAAATTCAATACTGAGATCTGAATTTAATACAGATGTAAAGAATTTGAACAGGAGAAAGGCTTCTGGGACAAATATATATGGGATATCTGCAGAATTACTGCACAGTGCAGGCGAGGAAGCGATAGATTATACAAACTGTTCTGTAGTATCTCTGTAAAAGGGAAGTTTTGTCTGATGTCAAAAAGAGTGTTATTTGTTATGAAAACCAAGAAAGTAAAAGCAAATAAATTTTGAATAATACAGAACATTTAGCTTAACTTCTCATGCATCAAAAATTTTAATTATAATTCTGTACAGAAGAATCGAGAGGAGAGTGAAAGAAATGTTAGAAGGTTGGTTTCAGGAAAAGTATAGAGACAAGGGAAGCAATTTTAGCACTGAGATTAATAGTAGAAGGAAGATTAAAAAAAAGAAACCAACGTAGATGGCGTCTATAGACTTAGAAAAGGCATTGATAACGTAGACTGGAATAAAATGTTCAACATTTTAAAAAATCTAGGGTTCAAGTATAGAGATAAAAGAACAGTTGCTAACATTTACAGGAACCAAATTGCAACAGTAATAATTGAAGAGTATAAGAAAAAAGCAGTAATAAAAAAGGAAGTCGGACAAGGTTATCCTCGTTACTTTCTAATCTTGACGTAGAACTAGCAGTTAATGATGTTAAAGAACAATTTAGATCCAGAGAAACAGTACAGGGTGAAAAGATAAAGATGCTAAGATTTTCTGATGATAAAGTAATTCTAGCTGAGTGTTAAAATGATTTAGAAGAAACAATGAATGGTATGGATGAAGTCCTACACAAGAACTACTGCATGAAAATAAAAAAGAACAAAAAGAAAGTAATGAAATGTAGTAGAAATAAAATTGGATGGACCACTGAATATAAAAGTAGGATGAGAAAAGATTATAGAAGTAGAAGAATTTTATTATTTTGGAAGTAGAATTACTAAAAATGGACGAAACAGGATCGATATAAAATACCAAATAGCATAGGCAAAATGAACTTTCCTTCAAAAATATAATTTGCTTACATAAAAAATTAATTTAAATATCAGAAAAACATTTTTGAAAGTATATGTTTGGAGTGTAGCTTTATAAGTAAGTAGAACTTAGACAATCAGAGCACCTGAGAAGAAAAGATTAAAAGCTTTTGATATGTGACACTATAGGAGAATGTTAAAAATCTGATGGCTGGATAAAGTAACAAATGAAGATTTTTGCAGATAATTGCTGAAGAAAGAAGAAGCATTTGGAAAAATATAGCTAAAAGAAGAGGCAGACTTATAGGCCACATCTTAAGACATCCTGGAATAGTCGCTTTGATATTGGTGAGACAGGTAGATGAGAAAAATTGTGCACGCAGGCAACATTTGGAATATGCCAAAAAAAATGTTAGGAATGGAGGATGAAGGAGTATACCAAACTGAAACGACTGGCACTAGATAGGGAATCTTGGAGTGATGCATCAAATCAGTTAAATGACTGAAGACAAAGACAAAGATTGAATTTATTAATCCAATTGGTTGTATTAATTTTTAATAAATTTATATTCTTTAAAACTTTTATATTCTTGTTTAAAACTTTTATTATTTTGTTTGGAGAAACATAGTACTTCCTTTTCTAATGATATATTGCTGACTATTTAGGATCTTCCATCCCTTATCCAAGGCTGAGATCACACTTATGACTTTGTGTTTGATCCTGTAATAGAATTGGATAACTTATAATATATGCCAAACTTTTTCCCCTTCAACCTCCCCTAGTGAAATCAGAAAGAAGAAGATTAAAATATTCAAAGCAATTAGAGCAGAGTAAATTAAAGAGAAGACCGATATCAGGGTAGTGATAATTTTAGTTCTAAGGATCAGTAAAAAGAAAATTAAATTATGATACATTCAATATCATGCAGATAATTCACTTATACTGGGCTGCAATAAATTTATAACAGCAGAAATGAAGTTACAGAATGTTTAAATGGTGTACAATCAGATTATTTCAGTTAATTACGTTACAACTGCTTTGAAGTATAGAAATGTGTTGACAGCAAAATTTAATAATTAATGTTTAGTGAATTAATTTTTTTTTTATTTTGAGTACTTTTCCCATTTGCTGTGTTTTCCATCTTTCTGTATTTACTGTAATAGTAATTGTAATTTGTTATGTATGTCAACCTGGCAGATGACCTTGGGTTATTGCCATTTCTAAGAATTAATTAATTACTTATGCATAAACTTAATTAATGTTTTGAGTGTTAAATAAAATTCTTCTCCCAGTCGTTTGCTGAATATATTTTGGAATTTTTTCACCCTTTTTTGATATAATGTAAATTATAAATTCAGGCTATAACTACTAGATAACATACAACTGATTGTTGCTCGATACAGATAAAAGTAGCACATATGTTGCTTAACTTCTTGATGATAAGTACTTATCATTTAAATAAAATACTGTTATGTCATAGTATAACATAAGTATAAAATACTTGTCATTTAAACTAAAAATTGAAATACCAAAGGGTCTATAAAAGAGTGACAATTAAAATAAAGTAAACACTCTGTATGCAACTTTAAAATGCTTCAGATTACATTACACTTCATATGAAAATATATATATATATATATATATATATGAGAATATTTAAATGTCTCTCTTCTCTTCTATTAACCTTCCATTTTTAATCTCTCCTTTTTAATATTTCTATAGGCCTAAGACAAATTTTATAACATTTTAAATCCCATGTTGTAAGACTTGACAAAATGTTTTGTAAAGTAGTAATTTTCAAGCGGTAACTGATTGTTTATTTTTAAAATAAGTTGTGTCTATTAATATTTAATTAGTTTATACATTTTATTACAAATTTATTTTTTGCAGTATTTTATTTAAATGTTATTAAGTATTATTGTTTTTTTTTTCAGGTTTAGTAAGACCATTTTTAGAATACAGTTTTTATATATTCTTACTAATTGGCAGATTAGGTTTTTCTTTTCAAATAGCAATATTAGCTGATTTTCTGGCTGTTGCGAGTTTTCATGTTTACTGTATTTACGTATATGCTGCCAGGTAATTCAATTTATAAATATTTTATTAGTTCAATTAATATATTATTTTATTTTTATAAGCTAGTGTTATTTTGTTTATTTAAGATAACATTAGTTGCTGGCTAGTTTGTGTAATGAAGTATACTGGGATTAGTAATAGTTCATTTGGCCTTAGATTCAGTCTTTTGTTTTGGATTTTTTCATCTTATCTACCTATTTAAAATACATGTTTAGCATATTGATACGTGCTTCTCACATATTATGAAAGGATTCTTGAATTTGTTATCACTATGAAGTCCATGATATCAGTTTACCAACTTTATGTACTTGGTATTAAGATGGGTTACTTGCTTTCTTTAAACACTGCAGTTACAGTCTAATGTTTTTTTTTTCACTCCTAGTTTTGAATTCTTGTATATGTTGTGATGTTAAATATAGTCTTCTTTAAATAATTATGTTTAAATGCACTTGTAAAAAATATTGACTTCAGTAGAAATGGAAGAATAACCAGTTGTTCCTTAGAGAAGAGCTTATGGACTCACAGATATACCTGTAATGTGTGTGATGTCAGTACACTTTTAAAAGAAAGAATCTTTATTCTTCACTCAGTTAAGCATAAAATTCATTAAGATTATTTCAAAAAAATATTTGTTAAAAGAATGATCTGATAATCCAAAGTTCTTAGCATTGTATATACTCAAATATACAGTGTACTCAAGATACTCATATAAGTTTTATCTTACAGAATTGCTCTCAGTTACAATAGAGTCCTATTAGTCTTAATAGACTCTACTGTCCCTTTCTATGTGTCTATGAATTTACTTGTCCGGAGAGAATAAATTGAATCCTAACACTAATATACTAAATAGATCTGCACTAATGTTATTTAGAATATGTGTACAGTAATTTACTCATTTGCACTTATTGAACTTAACCAGTTTACTATTGTCACATGGTATAGTTTGAATTGTATATTTTAACATATGTAAACAAATCCTATTGCTGCTTGTATGTGATAGCTGTTCAAGTTTATGTGTTAATTTCTTTGGCTAGTGTGTAATCCGTCAGTGGATATCTTTAATATATTCTGATATCTGATCCACAGGAGTTGTTGATTTAGTGCATTGTCACACCATTTCTTAAACAATGATGGATTTTCTTCATAGGTACGTATCTATCTAGAAGCTTTTCCCCAAAAATTATGATGGAGGGTTCATTAAATTTATTCTCATGTGTACTTTCACAATCATGACTCTGCTGTAAGGTATTACTTCTAAATCATCTTATTCTAAGAAAACAACTCATGCTCAAACATTTTTGGTTTCATTTCTTGTTATCTTAATTTCCTTAGTATTTTATACCTATTTTTTTTTGTTTTGTATTCTTTATTTATTTAATATTCTACATATCATTTTATGAGAAGATTTGACATAAAATTTATTTTGTTGAAAATTTCCCAAAATTACATATATTTATTACTAAAGTATCAGGTACATTATTAGTCATAATCCTAGTATTAAGTAAATATAAAACGTTAGGGATGGTAACTACTGATAATGAATCACAAGTTATCATACTATTTTTTATTTATTCTTAAATTTAAATGTAAGATCAAATAAGTAAGCATTAAGGTTACTTATTAAAAAAAAATGTTGTTTAGGTTACTAAACAAAAAAAAAAAATGTTTAATCAGATATTTTTAAATTGTTAAAATTTTTGTAATTTATTTTTAGGTTATATAACCTTCAGTTGAGAGGTCTTGGTTCATTATCACGTCTATTTATTGGATGTAAACGTAACCCAGTTCCAGGGAAAGTGGATTCTTGCCCTTATACAACTGAACAGTTATTTGTGGGTACTATTGCATTTACAGTTTTATTGTTTCTTCTACCTACAACATTTGTTTATTATATCGTATTTGCTGCTGTAAGTACTATTTCTATTACTGTTGATTTACATCTGTTATCAATATAATTTATATTTACCTTTTGTAGAAAATCATTTTTTAAATAATATATTTTATGTATATATGTGTTTTTCTGTAAAAATATATTAATGTTTGAAAGTAACTGTTTTTAATTAAATTATATAAAAGAGCAGATCTATAATTAATAATATTTTTTGATTACATTAATATAAAAATCAAGAATTTGTACCGAAAAAAAAATTGAGAAAGAAATATGTGTGTAAAAACAACACATTTATGAAGTTATTTCCTCTTTATATTTACTGAAAAAAAGGGTGGTCATTATATCTTGTGGAAGGATTACATATCTTTCCTAATTTTTCTTTGACATATTTCTGTCTCTGTTACACCACAGATGTATTAAATATAAATATTAATGGAATTATGAAAAATTTTGAATACAGTTACAAAAAATATCAAAATGTTAAGAAAAAAAAATTGAATCCAATTTTACTCCTTTGACCAATGATGGTTTTAGCTTTAAAATTATACAGTAGTATAAAAGCATAATTGAGAAAAAATCAAAATTTTTAGTAAAAACATTTGCAATAACTTGCAACTAACTCAACAGATACTTCATATAACATTTTTAATGAGAGCCAGAACTTGATAAACAGATTAAGTTTCAGAAATTCCTTAAAAATTCAAATAATTTTTTAAATTCTTAAATATGGTTGGCTGTTCAATCTTGAATTTTAATGCCCTATATGTAGAAATTTTTTTATCCATTCCAGTCCAGAGTCCAATCAAAATACAACGCATACATACATATTCCAGAAATTTCTATAACTTTTTTTGTATTTTTTAGAATAAGGGAGTGTTTTAACATTTGCAGAAATCCTAATTTTGACCAATTGCTACACTTTGCCTATATGCTTAGCCAAAAGAGCTACAGCTGGGCAATTAGAAATGAAGTAGAATCCATTACAATTGGTTCACCAGCTATAATGGGTTGACAATTGTGTAAATCTTAAATATACATTTAATTGATGTCTTATTCAAATCAAATGGTCAGGTGTTATTATCAATTTGAAAATTGTTAAATTGACACTTGACCAGATAAAATATGTACATATTAATTAAAAATAAAAGAGAAAAATGCATAAAAAAAATTAAATTAGTTAAAAAATATGTTTTTAACATATTAATTACTTAATTTAGGTGTAAATAACCTAGAAATGTATTTTATACAATTCAAGAACACGAGTAAAAATATTATTTTAAAAAAATACAAAATAAAACAAGAAATTAAAAACGTAAAAAATACAAATTTTAAGATTTAATGTGTTATTCTTCAAAGTTTAGAAAGCTCAGTTGATGTGCTGGAGGGGATGGGTTTCTGGCCAGCAACAGACATTTTATTATCTACAGTCATCCTAGGTGTACACTCCAAGGTAGAACTACTGCACATCTGTATGTTTATGATTTCTAAACTTTGACAAAAAATACATCTATACATGTTTGTAGTTTAGTAACTAGAAATATTAAACACATTAGGAAATACTTTTAATTATGTTTGTGAATGTATATTTTTAAAATTTTCAAAATTAGAAATTGAAATATTAAAGGCACACATAAATAATAATAACTTGTTGATAAGAAATAATATTGAAGTTAATTCTTATAATATCTTGTACTATAACTTGATAATTACTTTCTAATTTTAACCAACATAAAATTCATTGAAACAGATTAAATATTATTAGTTATTAGTATTGTATATGTAGTTTGTATTGTTATGTAGTTTGGTGTTTCTTACATTTGATTTTTATGATAAATAATTCCAAATTTGAATTTGACCATAAAATCATCTTAGATATGCTGAAAATTATCCAAGATATGCTTTATCTTCAAATAATCTTGATAAAGAAGTAAAATGTGATACATATAAAAGACTTATTCATGTAAGAAGATGTGTCAAATTCTTTCATAGTGAATTTATTTGTTTACAATCTTCAGAATGTGTAATATCATATCATTATGATATTGAAAAAATTAAAAATAAAATTTTTCATGTAGTAAAATCAATGTTAGAATATGTTTGCCTAGAAATGGGTGAGATCTAACCCAATTTTTCACGGGACATGGGTGCTTTAACAAGTACCTCCACCGCTTTGGGTTGAGGCAGACGCCGGTATGTGCCTTCTGTTCGGCAGAGGACACACCTGAGCATATGCTATTTGTTTGTGATAGATGGGAGATTTGGAGAAGGGCCACTGCAGTTCGAAATCTGACCCCAGACAACATATGTGAGTACATGCTGAGGTCTTCACAAACCTGGAATGAGGTCAGCAGTTTG
>JAAAKQ030094314.1:0-14608 GCA_010016005.3 Zanna intricata
GGGTTTCAATTAACCACACTTCTCAGGAGTGGTCGACCTGAGATTGTACAAGACTACACTTAATTCACATCATCCTCTGAAGTAATACCTTAAACGGTAGTTCCGGAGGCTATACAGATAAAAAACAGTGAGACTGTATAAGACTACACTTCATTTATATTTATACATTTCACCTCTGAAGCAATACCTCACGGTGGTTCCGGAGGCTTGAAGAAAAAACTATTGAATGGTTTAATACATACCTATTGCTTCTGTAAGTGCTGCAATTTCCTGCGAACGAGAAGAAATAAATTCCACAACATTCACTGTATGTGGTAATACTTCATCACCGCCGAGAGTAAAATCAAATTGTCGCTTACTCATAATTGCAGGATAATTAAATTTTATTTAATGTTCACTTATTGTAAATACTTCCACGTTCACTTGCAAGCAGTGTAACATAACAACGCGTGATATGCGTTATTTACAGTTTAACAGAAAGTGGATTTCTCATTAATGTCAAAAGCTAGTTGGGATTATTTTATTTGAAAAGGAAATATTATATACATGTTTATTACTTTGAAGAAACATGCATTCATATATTTTCTAGTTAAAAATTAATTTTATTTGGTGATTGTAAAATCAGTTTAATAAAAAAACTACATTACAAGATTCAAAAAAATTAAGTGGTGTTAGCATCACTGCTATGTATGTAGTTTCTTACAACAGCTGTTGTAGTTCCGTGTTGCACTTGAAAAAATTAGTTCCGGTTTGTGAATTGTGTATTAAATCAGCGAAGTTCTGGTTGTAAGTTTGAGTGAAGTAACTTGTTATTAAAAATGTAGGGCGAAAGGAATTATATGAATATGTGAAATTCATCTGCAGTTTTTCTTGTTTTCTCGTTATTAGTTTTTTGGGCTGCTATCCACAGTTTGATGTTAATGCTTCTTTATCCTTATTTTATATGGAGCTTTATTAAATATCTGTGTTTTTTATTTATTTCAGATTTTAATGTTAATAATTAAGTTCGTACACGTATTTGTTTGAAGAATTAAAAATTTCGGAGAGTTAGTAATTCTGTTTTATAGTTCACATTTTGCCCGTTACTGTCGCATGTTGCAATTTGAAGCAGTTCGTACAAATTATATGTCAGCACCTCTCTGTTCAGATAGTTACAAACAATAACATTATATCTTGGTTTACAATAATTAAAGTTCGTTCAAAAGTATTAGAACATTAAGAATTTATAGGAGGATTAATCCAATAAGAGATTAAACTAAATAGCGATAAAACATTTCACAAATTATTTACATAGGAATTTTTACGAGTGCACAATTATAATCGTATATGTTTTCATTTTAAATGAATAGGACTTGTAGTAAAAAAAATTATTTCAAGTAATCTGTATATATATTTCCATTTGTTTTGCTTCCTTTATGATGAATTTAAAAGCAGGGAAGGGAAAGTTACTAATTTTATATTGGGTAGAAAAGGAAGTTTTGTTGCATTGCAGACCTAATAATCTGATACTAATTCAATTTTAATTTTTTTAAATTGTATTTTTCTAAATAGTCAAATAATAGATTAACCTTGGCACTGAAGAAATTATATTTTTGCAATATATAATAATGTAATGTTAAAGTGTACCATCTTATATTATTAAAATATGTATAATGGTTTTTGAATAAAATTTAATTTTTATGATTAGGATAAAATGTGGGATAATTTTTTTCAATTATATCTTAATAAAATTCCAAATATATCTAATTTTCATAATATATTTACGTAAACAGTTTTTTTAACATTCATTAACTATAGGATTATTCTAAACCAATGATGCCCGTTTTTCTTACCAAATTGAGTATTAACTATAAATTTCAAAATAGGCTCAAAAAATTGTCAGCATTGTATGCTACATTTTTTTG
The DNA here is from genome assembly GCA_010016005.3 of Zanna intricata. Lineage (NCBI taxonomy): Eukaryota > Metazoa > Arthropoda > Insecta > Hemiptera > Fulgoridae > Zanna > Zanna intricata. The sequence goes on from JAAAKQ030094314.1 coordinate 1,905, forward strand.
TAATTAATCATTATTTATTATTCTTGAAAGTATTGGATGCTTCTTAACAGTAGCACTTTCTGAAGTACTACTGTGATTGGGACTTCACCACAGTTCCAGAATGATATTGCGGAAGCATATTTCTGGTTATAATTTGCTGATTATTTAGAAGTTGTTGGTGTATGTTTAGTGAAATGATGACAAATCTTCCACTTTATTATTAATTCATTGCATTGTTGGATTTCATTATGCTTTATAAATTTAAACTAAATATTCAGTTATTATAAGAGATTAAATTAAATAATTCTGGATTATTTGTAGTAGGCATTCAATTTTTATTCCTTACTGCCTCCTTCATAATGTTTCACATTATTTTTTTTTTTTTCTTTATCATTAATAAGTAGTTTCATAATTTTGAAATCTTCAAATTCTCTCCAGCAAACAATACTGCTATTTACGTGTAATATGAAACAAATTATGTTTTTTTAATTATTATTATTAAACTAACCAAAAATGTTTTGGTTGGTTAGTATGAAATTGAACTATATTTTTGTTAAACATTTTGATGAAGATAGAAATAAATGTTTGAGAATAACAACATATTAATATTAATTAAATATTTTATTTATTCTCCTGGTAATTGTGTGAAAACTAAAGATGCTTAAATTGAATTTTTTTTTTTAAATTTCCCAAAATCTTTTATTCTGATCATTATGAAACAGTACATTATGTAGATAGTGTCAGGAATATTTAAAATTATACAAACTGACATACATGGCATTTATAGATTTAGAAAAGGTATTTGATAATGTAACTGGAATAAAATGTTAAGCATTTAAAAAAGTTGGGTTGAAATATAGAGATAGAAGAACAATTGCTAACATTTACAGGAACCAAACTGCAACAGTAATAATTGAAGAACATAGAAAAGAAGCAGTAATAAAAAAGGGAGTCCAACAAGGATGTTTCCTTTTTAAGATTAAAAAGTAAAAGATTACTTTTTAATCTTTACATAGAACTAGTAGTTAATGAAGTAAAAGATCAATTTAAAACTGGAGTAACAGTGCAAGGTGAAAAAATAAAGATGCTATGATTGGCTGAAGATATAGTAATTATAGCAGAGAGCAAAAAAGATTTAGGAGAAACTTTGAATGACATTGATGAAGTCCTACGCAACAGCTACTGCATGAAAATAAGAGCAAAATGAAAGTAATGAAATGTAGATGGACCACTGAATAAAAAAATAGGAAGAGTTACTTTTTTTGGGAAAATATAGTTAAAAGACGAGACAGACAGAGAAGCCACATATTAGGGCATCCTGGAATACTCACTTTGATATTGACAGAAATAGGTAGATGGGAAAAAGTGTGCAGGCAGGCAGGCAACAGTTGGAGTATGTAAAACAAATTGTTACAGATGTAGGATGTAAGAGGTATACCGAAATGAAACAACTGGCATTAGGTAGGGAATCTTTTAAGAGCTGCATCAAACCAGTCAAATGACTGAAGACAAAAAACATAAGATATAAAGTAGGTATGATTAAAGTCCATATTAATTATTTAGAATATTAACTAACACATGAAATAATATTTAGATAAATACATGAAAATTGTAAAAAATAAATAACTACAAAATAATTCACCATTCCAAAGACATAATTTTAGTAAACATTTAAGTTTTGATTTGTTATTTAAAAATATTCTTAATAATGGTAATATTCATCCTGTAAAAAAAAAAAATTTGAATTTTATTTAAAATTTTTAAAAAATGGTTCACAAAAAAATTGATAACAGAAGGATGATACAGTTGTTTCTCCGAAGCTGAATTATTGTCTTGTTATACGAACAATTGTCTGGTTTAATAGAGATGGACCATATTATTTTTAAATACTAAGTTACTTATTCCTTTAGTAAAAATATTTATTCCTTTTAGTAAAAATTGATTCATACATTTTAATACAAGGATAGTTAGCATTTATCTGTCGATACACAATTCATACTTAATAAGCTAGGTAATGAGTACACAGCCTATTTTTTTATATCTTTAAAATGTGTCCTGATAATAGTTATATTCGAAACACAGGATATTTCTTTCAATAGTTCAATCCAGCATGTGTGTGTTTCAACTGCCCTCCTTCCAAAAGAAGTGCATCATAATATTTTATATATATATATATTTCACATTGTGTTGGGCAATAAAGCACGACAGGACAATTTTAATGCATCTTAATTGAAAAAATATTTATCTTAGAAATTATGTTACAAAATTTAATTTATCAAACCTAGTCTGTATGATATTTCAAGTAAATTCTCTTGAAAATTAAACAAATGAGAATTTTTTTTTATCCGATTTTATAATTCTATTATCATTTATCATTTTTTTTAAAGCATTGAGTGAAATCATCCACACTCCTCCAACCAACTTGTTTGAATGCTGGTTGAAAACTTATTGGATGTACTTTTAGAACTATTTATTTATTAAATTCAAAAATCTTTATAAATTATAATATTGCAATATTAATCTTAAACAATAATATAATTTTCAGTTCTATTAAATTTAAATGAAAAGGTTAGAATCCAAAAATAAACAGTAGCCAAAAATAATATTGTTCAAAGTAATAGACAGAATTTATTAAAAGAGTATTATTACCAGTATGTATAAAACTAAAGGATATATTCTTTTCATCAGAATAATTAAACTTTCTCCATCAAGTAAAAAATTAAAGTGAAATACAAAATAATCTAATGATAAACTATATACACAAATATTAATTATCTGTAATAAAATAAAAATTCTATAAAAAACAGTACTTAAATAAACCAATTGCAAAATTAAATTAATAGTAAAGTAATTGATGAAAAATTATTAAACATCATCATTATAGGACCAATATCATTGTTAGAAGAGGAATTATAGTTAGGTAGCCAATAAACTTTAAAAAGAAAATAATTTCTGAGGAATTTTCCAAATGATTTACATAATTATCTTTAGTATAATTGTGCTGGCTTGTCATATGCAGCTTGTATAATATAACTGAAAATGAGCGAAACATAAAGCGTTCCTCTATACATTATTATATCTTCTGTGAAGAATGACAACTGGAAATTGCATTAAGATTGATTTTTTTTTTTTTAAGTTTTAGTTTATATATACTTTTTAAAATATTAGTTAAGTAATCATTTTATTTCATTATCAAACAGTAACTTGATAATGATTTATAAAATAGTATTAAATGAAAATAAATAATCAGTTTGTTTTAGTTTCATAAACCACCTGCATTTTGATATTATATTTAAGAAATATTTTACTAGGCCAGCAGATTTATAATATATTATAAATCTACCAGCCTCTGTGGCGCGAATGGTAGCATCTCAGCCTTTCAACTGGAGGTCCTGGGTTCGAATCCCAGTTAGGCATAGCGTTTTTCACACACGCTAAAATTCATTCATCTCATCCTCTGAAGATATACTTAATGGTGTTTCCAGAGGTTAAAAAAAAATAAGAACGTTTTTCAACAGTTTTGATTAGGCAACTGTTTAGCTTTGTTAATTCCTAAATAAGATAAAACTAACTGTAATTTGTTATCTGATTTAAAAGTGTGTAGTATTACTATTCTCAGTAAACTATCTTCATAAATAATGTAGAAGGTACTCTTAAATCTAATATTGACTTAAACATTTGGTCTACAAAAAAAAATGTTTAATGTTAAAATAGTAGTTGAAACAGATAATTATCAAGTTATACATGAACATATCAATAACATGGAATATATAGAAGAGATCATAATCTGTTTTAATATGGATATAGTTTTTCATTGTTTGGGTGATTTCATGGCCTTGTGAAGTTACTTTTATATTATTAATATTAGAAACCAGTCTCTTATAACTTTATGAAATGTGGTTATGTTTTCTTAATAGATTAAAATTGAAGTAATTCTGATTTCATACAGTTGAACAAAAATATTAATGCAAACGTCCATAAAAGCCTGATTACAATGTTTTGCATCAAATTTATTAACAAAGGAAGTTTAATTTAATTTTTCCAGAAATATATCTTGAAAATCTTAAGTTTTTTTCCAGTACCTCTTCATTTTAATAAACCTTGATGCATGCGTGCTCTTCGTGATAAAGGTGATATTTAAATGGTATTCATATTTTCTCCATGTAGTAACCAGGCATTTGCAGACGTATGTTTTTGATTGCGTGTATGAACCAATTCTGTGGTTATGTAAACAATGACATTAACTCCAGAAAAAATCCATTAGTATTTTATGATTTTACTTTAGAGGCCAAGGAATCCTTTTAGTTATGCTGATATAATATCATTGATAGCCTAATGAGGAGGTATTCTAGTCAGCTAGAAAACATTTGGCTGTCTCTCTTGCATACAACCGGGAGAATTCATAATTAATTTTTTTTTAATTCAGAATTTAAAAAAATTGACCTTGTGTGCCCCAAGCAAAGATTGTGCGGCATGTTCTTCCAATAGGCAACTGTAAATGGTATTGTATATCTGGATATTTTACGGTTGCCTGTAGTTTATTTATCAAAACTGTGATATTACTAGATGGATAAACACAGCAGCATGCAAACCAGCAGTTTTATGTCTAAACGTGTTAAATATTTATGTTTGTCATCAACCAATAATATAAACATATTATGTTTTTTATTTTAAACTCATTAGAAAATTGGAAATGTCACTGATCATATCCTTCTCTCTAAAAATGTAAGAAAAAGATATGATTGATGGACCATCAATAATAGTAGCCACAATTTAAATTTAACCACTCGTGGAAATCAAGGTGCTACTTTTTTTTTTGTTGTGGACAGGATAATGGAAGAACTAGTAATTGAAAAGTTTATTACACTAAAGTTTATCCCACTAAATTAATTTGTTCTTTGTAATACAATTTTATTTTATTTTATTAAAATTTATTTAATAAATTTAATAGAATTTGGTAATCAATACGAAATCTTACAATTAAATATATAACAGACAGTTGTCTACATTTTGTGTATGAATACTGTAATTTACATCTACTTAATCTGTTTGTTAATTTTCTCTTTCTCAAAGTCTATATATTCTTTCAGAGTTAATTAAATAAATTATATTTTTCGGACAAAACTTATGTTCTGTTATATTTGAAACTGTGGGCATACAGACATCAAATAATCAGTAGTACAGAGTGATAATTTTATTGTGAACATCATGATACTTTATGAACATTATGAAACTTTGCAGCACATTCGTGATAGCCCAAGATCAATTTTTTTTTACCTTGTGTGCCCCAAGCAAAGATTGTACAACATGTTCTTCCAATAGGCAACTGTAAATGGTATTGTATATCTGGATATCCTTCAGAATTTTCTTATTCCTCAGTCAGATGGATGTCATTGTTATCAGCAAGACAGGGCACCACCTAGAAATTTGGGATTTTCTTAATACTTGATTCCCAGATCATGGTTTGGTCGTGAAGGTCCAATTCCATGCACGCCTACCTCGCTCCGGGTTTGACCCCACTAGATTTTTTCTTGTGGGTTGTTAGTGCAATAGCCAACTAAGAGCCATGCGAGGATAATGAAATAATCACAATAAAAAGCTCTGGTAGAAAAAGACATTTATATACTATATATTTTTTACTGCCACGAGCAATAATAAAAATAATATCATAAAATAAACTGTGCACGGATACTTAACTTGCTTCATTGTACATATAAATATTCACATACTTGCTGGTTACATCATCTACATTTCTTCTTGAAAGGAAAATATGTATAAACAATACATAACCTCATAATGTTTGTAACAATATACTATTAAATATAAAAACTAATTAAAGATGTATAAAAATAAAACAAGATAATGTACTGCAAAATGGAAATTCTCAGAATATAAATACCTGTATTTTTGAATAAAATTAAGTTAACAAACTCTGTATAAATGTTACACGTTTGAATTAATATAGATATAAAAATAAGTAGAAACTAACATAATCTACTGAGTTGCTTTAATAAAGCTAAATTAAAAACCACACAATAAAAATTATAACATAAAATTCACTAAGAAAATCTGGATGAACATAGCTTTGCATAAAGTACTAAAACATAATTTTCTCCATCAAAATGAAAATATTGTCGGTGCTTACTTTTAACAAAACTGTGAAATTAACAGTAAAGGCAAACAAATTAATTAATAATATTATCATAAGGCATTGAACAAAGCAACGTGTCTTGATGACGAACTGATTGCACAACAACAGCAGTACAAATAAATAATACGTGGACCGACGAAAGAACAAAAATAAAATAATGTTGCTAGAAAAAGTTTCGCGTAATTCCGCGAATAATATTAAAGACGAATATTCCCCCCCCCCAAAAAAAAAAAAACTACTGATAGTGGTACCACGACCGATATAGTTGCACAAAGAAAATAATAAAAAGTCCCTAGCAGTGGAGCCAGGCTGGTCCTGAACAGCATTGAATCTAATTCCTGACTGAAGAGAATTATTAAAATTAACAAAAAAAAACCAAATGCGCGAAGAACAAAAAATTTGTGAACCAAGGAGCCGGAGAACGTGTCCTGTTCACTGCGATGATAGAGCCGGACTGAAGACAAAGATGATAGGAAGAAATGAAGGAGTGCGCGCAACGGCAGGCGTGGGAACAGAGACAACGGGTCGTGGAAAAGTAAATAGGACGACAACGAGCTGCAATAGTTGCGAAATAGGAATGACGTAGCATTACACACCACTAAATCATGTACCCAACAAACAAGCAAAGGCAAAACATTAAAAAACAATGAATACAGCTTAACGCAAATGCGTTAACAGTGTTTTATTAAAAATTGGGTTTATGTACCACCTTTGCCTGCTGATCTTGTTGAGCTAAGACTTTGAATTAATACCACAGCTGCAGAGGTACTGCCTGACTTGCTAGCTACAATCTGGAATGAAATCAGTTTTAGGCAGAGTGTTTTTTTGGTGCATTACAAACAGAAGTTGTATTGGTTTTAGAGTTATAAAGTCCATTTTGAATCGCCCCGTACAAATAACATAGAGATCAGTTTACGGCATACTATGTTAAAAGTGGTATCTGGATAATAGAATTTTATTATTAAACATGCCATTTACTGCTGTTGTCATGTTCATAACTTGCTTAAAAAGATGAATTATTTCTTAAATTTATAGTAAATAGTTGATGATATTTTTAAATAATACCTTGATATTTTCACTTGGAAAAAGAATGTATGAAAATAGTTTGTATTTAGGCGTAAAAATGTAAGCAATTCATTTTAAATGGTGTATTTACATTATATATATGTTGTGTTAAAATATAATGTAAATATATATATATATATATATATATTTATTCAAGAATATAATTTTTTAAGAATAACTTGTTCTTAAGGTATTCTGAAATACTTTAACAAGTTGTGTTAATTAAAATTTAGTTTATATACATTTAATTTTATTTGAAATAATCTTAACTCTCAAATGCTGATAAGAGGTAGATATTCATTTGTGTTATTTAATATTAAAGTAAAAAGTAAAACTGATTAATTAAATGTGGAAGTATTTTAAATATTATGTACAATTTTAAAGCACATGTTAGATTTTTTTATTCTTATTTTTTTGTTGTGTTAATATCATAATTCCCCATTTATGAAGTTGCTGATTTAATAACTTCTTGTGGTTTAAGCAATCAAAGTTAAATAAAATACTTTTTTATAGTTGTTAAAATCACAATTCTGTATATAAAGATTCTTTAATGATCATGTAACAGAAAAATGTTGAATGAAGTCATATTGTTACTGCAGTTGTTGGTCAACTTTAGTCAGTTTGGTTTTTTTAATGGGAAGTCAAAATTAATCGTAAGTCTTAAAATTGAAGCGTCTTCTATTACACTGCTTCCAAGAAAATATCAGACTTATTTTAAAAAAATAATCAGATTTTATTCTTTAAATAGTGACAAAAAAAGTTATCTTTCAAAGATTTTGCATGTTTAAAAATTTTAACTCTCCATCTGCTAATACTGTTACTACGATGATTCCTACAACTATTTCTTTGAGTAATTGTACCATAAATCAAAATGAAATATGTATATAAATAAATAGAATGATTATCAACTTTGTTTTTAATGGAAACCAATGGCACAATAAATTCAAGATAGTATTTTTTTTTTTTTTCATTACAACCATTGACACATATTAAACATATCTTTGGTAAATATGTATTGTCCAGATAAAACTGAATTTGTAATATTTTGGGTTTGCTTATTTTTTTTCATGTTTCTAATTTCTCAAAAAGTAAAAAGTTTGACTTGTAATATTACAATAGAGACAAGAAAATCTATTCTGATGATTGACAATTTGAGATTCTTTTAATTCAGGATGATGTGGGTGAAAAATTTTTTTGTTTGAACATTGTTAGGTCGGTAAGGTAAGATCGCCGAGTTAACAGGTTTGTAACCCTAAGAAAACCTATTAGAAATACCAGACAAATATTCTGCCATGTATATACAAGTTGTTTACCATGTTATGGTATCAGTTGGAATTAGTGTTGATACCATCAGCAATTTTTGATGCAGTTCTCTGTTTCTATTGTTAGTCTTATTATTTATTAATTTTGGCTGTTTTTATGTGATAGTTTAGTTTTAAAAGATTAATACCTTATTTTATTCTGAACTTTTTAAAGCGAAGGTGGTATTGCTGTTAACCAGTTCTAAAAAATTATAAAAGAAATTATTTATTTCCATCATAATATTCTCAATTGCTCTTTTAATCTTGTAGAAAGGAAAAATAAACTTTAAATTTATATGTTCAGGTCTATTTTTCAATGAAAAAATAATTTCTATATGATGTACTTTTATGTAAATGTAAAAAATAACTTTTTTATTGAATTTACTTATTACAGTTCCTTTTTTTTATTAAATGTAGAAATTTATTTATAATAATAAAACACTGTATTAGAAAAAGATAACTTAATGTTTGCAGCCACAGCACACTGTAATTATGGTAATAATAAAAGTTAGAAGAAAAAATAATACTAATTTGTAGTTATCAACTCTGTGTGTATCGGTCTTTTTACTTGGTAAATGTATGAAAGTGTTTAAATTCATTTAGCATAACTGTGATGTAATCACATCCACACAGGAACTAATAATAAAGATATGCCAGAATGGATAAATATGAAAATTTGAAAAATTGAGGATGTTTATCAAAAAAATTATTAAATATATGTGCCAAATAATATGCTTGGATAAATTTGCTTCAATGTATGATACACATGAACCTCTTCATATTGTATCGCGTGCCAACAAACATACACATGCATTCATATATGTATATCAGTTTTAAAAATTACAAAAGAAGTTCACATCATAATATTTTCAACTGCTCTTTTAATATTGTGTATATGTATATATATTCTCATATATATAAAGTTAATCAGTTTGTTTGTTATTCGCATCATGTGAGAGCTAACTGACTGTTTACTTTCAGATTTGCGGGATATATTTTTGTTATCCCAGAGAAGATTTTAAGCCATTGACTGATGTCCTTGCTCCCTTGATGGTTATGATATTAAAAATATTCATTATTTCTTCACCCTCAAGACGGTGAATTTGTGAATTAAAGATATTCATTAGGGAAAAAATAGATTAATCCTTTTTACTTCATTGCTATATTTCTGCCACCATGGCAAAGAAATAAGTTACAAATTTTTCGTCGTCAAAGGTGTGTGTATTTAGTTATCATACTTGGTATTATTTGATCTTTTGTAATTTAGTTTCTTTTTCAGGTCTCTTCAAAGCCTGAATAAGTACTACTATTATTTATCAGTATTATTCTCACAAACTTGAGGATAAAGTTGCAGTGCAGGGGGTACAGGAGATAGAGTCCTCTGGTTAGGAGGTCTTGAGTTTGCTTCGAAATTCACCTGAGCCCTGAGGGTCCAGGTTCTGGTTATAATGCATATAGCATACATGGCATATATGTCTCATGAAGAAAACATATTCATTGGTGTCTACTGGTTTAAATAATGAAAAAGTTCATAAAACATAGGTCTAGAAATGCTTTGTTTTTGAGTTACAGCTAGCAAAAGATTTTGCCCAGATTTCAGCTCTTCTAATAAAATGAAGCCCTACTGTAATTTTTGGGACCAAATTAAGGAGTAAAGTTGGTGGTTTCTTATGTAATTTGAGCTGGGAAGTAGAATAATACAGGTCCCAGAACTGTTCACTCATCACATAAAACACAATTACATATCACATATAAAACTCAAAATTTGGTGTTTTAACAGTTGACAGGTGATAGTGAGGAAATCCTCTTATTAATGGTTGAGTTTTAAATTTCAATTAACAGTTTTATTCTTTCTGAACCTTTTCTTTAGTTTATTAAGTAAATTTGATTTTTGTTTTTTTATTTGGCTTTAAGTTTAAAATGCAAGTAAATTTTTGTTAGTTATTTTATTCTTAATGATTTTATTTTATTTTCAGTATTTAGGTTTTTAAAATTAATAAAATTGGGTTGGACAAATAACCCAGAATTATTTAGTAAATTACTTATTTAATAAGACTAATACTAACAATAATCATAAAAAAGCAGAAAAATAATTTAAACTTATTAGGGTAGTTGAAATTCCCCTTACAGCTGTATATCTACCTCAAACCCCTACATACAATTAATATCAGTCTTTTCCTACCACAAGCCCAATATTGTAATTTAAAAAAAAGACTTATAAAACTAATTAAGAATGTTTACAACAAAATTCAATGTAGAAAATAGAAATTAACATGTTTGGACTTCTCCACAACAACTTATTAGAACTTAAGTACTTAATTTTCATGTTAGCATCCACAAAAACTTGTCATGTCCTGTTTCACAAAACACACAGCCAATAGGTGCTCCCTCCTGGAAACCATCCTTTTGGCTAAGGAGATAAACTCCGATCCTGCATATACAGGTCAGGGATCACGTATACATATACAGTACCGTGATCAAATTAAGTAAAGAGGTCTTCCCCCCCCCCCCTTACCAGGGGATGCGTTGCTTCAGTTAGACTAGGACCTTGGCCTGCAGGCCACTGCAAGAGCAGACAGACTCTCCTCAACTTATTCTATTCTTAATTCTACTGTTTGTTTTATCGCCTACTATTAACCAGTGTTGTTTCAAGCAAATTTTGAATTTTACAGGTACACAACTTTAATAATTGGTAGAAACGGCCACCAACAGTGGTACCAATTAGTCCAATGGTTTAGGATAACCCTTGGGCTAACCAGGATTTATTTCAACGACAGTCTAGTGTATTATAGCCATAGACCCTATAGGGGTCAATGTCATGGGTGGCGGAATGCCATTATGATATATACTAAAGTACACATAAACATGTTTCCAATATAAACTGAAGTTTTTGCATTAATATAATTTGACTTTATCTTATTTTTTGCATGAACCTAGTTTATAAATTGAGTTAAGTCTAAGCACATTTGACATTTATAATACACCCAAGTACCCATGAACAAATTAGACAACATAACAGACAAAACAAAAATGAGATTATTGAATAAAATATATATGTCTGGTCAAAATATCTTCCCAATTCTTTTTAAGATAATGCCTGGTTACCCCTAGGTACTTACAATTATACTTTGTCGAATGTCCGTGGTCCCAAGAATCACTGTCAGTGGTAAACTTCTGCGACACAATGTGGCAACAGGCACAAGACCAAAAAGAAAAGAAAAAAAAACAAATTTACAAAAAATTAATTTTAATACAAGAACTACTATCAACTTCATACAAAATACACAACTCCATAAACAGAAGTTTATACACTTTTATACCAACTACACACAGTCCTAGCAAAAAGAACACTTTTTTTAACCATCCTTCAGATGGTCCTATCATTTACCATAGTGGGAGGAAAGACGCAGTCTCACACTCACGGTCGTAATTCTTAGCACCTCTTAACATTAATCGTTCGCCTTCTATACACTACTGTCACCTCATCTCCCACGTTGTGCGTCACACGGATGGTCAACAACAGAGATTCTCAGAAAGGATATCAAACACCTACTTACAGTTTCTCAGTAGTTTTACATCAGCCTTTATTATTCCTAATCACACTAATATTATAATTGTTATTCCTACCTTTTTAATATTTTACAATATTACAGTTGTTGAAAAACAATTTTTTTTTTTTTTGGGTTTATAGTACCATATCTTTTAAATGACTAATAAATGTAGAAGATTTTGTAACAAAACATATATAGAATTTAATTCTGAGAAAATTAATGGAAATAGAGCAAATAGAAATTTTAAAAAACTATTTTTTATTGAGCAAAACTGATAAAATATATTTAGAAAATCGTATTATCTTTTCTGTGCCCAATAAACATTCTTTTTAAAAACAAAAATGTTAATTACTGAAAATAATTTTAAAAGAAATACAAAATTCATAAAACAATATTTTAGCTGTGTATATTCAATAATTTACATAGGTAAAATGAAATAATTATGTAAAAAGCTAAATTAAAATGTATGTTACTTTAGAAATATCTCAACAAATTTTTACTTTAAAAAAATTATTTGATTGCCAATACTAACAGCTGGTTAACAATGAAAATTGTGTATTTTGTTTGAATCAGGTGTCAATTTGTCGGCCTCCGTGGCCGAGTGGTAGCGTCTCGGTCTTTCATCCGGAGGTCCCGGGTTCGAATCCCGGTCAGGCA
>JAAAKQ030094325.1:0-14607 GCA_010016005.3 Zanna intricata
TGTGCAGTTTTCCTGTGAAGTGAACAATAACCAACTTTTTAGCAACGTACTATATATATATATATATATATATATATGTATACGTTTGTTAATTGACATCTTGGTGCACATCCCCTTCCATCATATTGCTAGATATATTGCCATGGTTACTAAACTAGAAATAGATATCGATCTGTTTTGTTACAGTTTGATATTCAAATTAAAAAAAAGGATACGTAATATATTATAAGCTTTGAAAATTTTATGAATGAATATATTTTATACTTGAGCAATTTACTTATAAAAATATTTTTATCTTTTACCTAAGTATTATTAATAGCAATTAAAAAACACCTATACATTTTTTAATATATACTATTTAATCTTTTAAACCAACTTACTTCTATTTTATTTTTATTAAAAAATTGGATTCGAGCACTTTGAATTTTCTATTATTTAAAATCTTTCTACCAGTAAAAATATTGGTGACTGTATTTTGAGTCGGATCACTCATGATTACTATACGACCATCAAGTCCAAATCAAATGACTATTCACAAAAAAGAAATGCGCCCTTTTATTTTTACAATAATTACCACTAATAATTGTACTAAATAAACGTTTTTCACACTGATTACTGGTTTTTAAAAATCGTTTACTTTATATTACAACGTATAACACTTCAGATATATATATATATAGAATACATATAGTTAAACCAATCCGCTACAAAAAACTACTCCTAATATCTGTAAACAAATTTAGACTTAATGCTTAGATGAACACAATGGTATATAGAACAGCTGTTTTGTCTGTATGTGTGAGGAAGGTTTCTTCAGTTGTTTTTCCCGAAATATTTGTTTCAAAAAATAATGTATAAATCGATGATACGATTAGTATAATGATACGATTACTCGTAGTAACCAATTTTTTTTTGTCGATTACAAAAGATATTGTTTTAATGTGAATAGTAATCGGGTGTACTTAAAAACATCAAATATGAAAATATCCAACAGTATCTAAACATTTTCTGATAAATTAATCATTTATCTTAAAATAAGAAAGAGTACTTACATTAATTATTACAGCTATTATTCATTCTACAACTTGTAAACTCACCTGAAAAATAAAAAATAAAATAAATTAATTTTATTACAAAACATAAGAATTCAACCCAAATTCTTCTTTATAAAATTTTTAAAATAATATCAAATAAAGGTATTTTTAATATCATAACTCTGTAAGTTATTACAATATCTGAATGGTGTAAATTGACATTGTTCATCTAAGTGTTTCTTTATTATTAGATTATAATAAAGATTCATTTAAATTTAATAAAAATATTTATTTATGAATAAAAATGTATAATTAAAAATAAGAATATGAAAAAATGTAATCTTAATTTCAGAACACAGAATGTATATATCGATGTTACCAAAGTAAAGCAATCCTTATTTAACCATTCAACAGTTAAACATAAAAAAAAGCGAAATTTAACAAAAGTTCCTCTTTTAAAACGATCTATTTTTTGGTATCATATCACCAGACACAATTACTAAATTTCATTCTCTACTGTTTAAAACGTATTTAAGAATTCCAATTTATCAACACCATTTATCAATAGTGTTTTAAAAACACTGTATTTATAACAATAAAATGGCTTTTAAAATTATAATAAAAATAAAATTTTTAAAGGTAAACTATAAAACGATTTTGCATGGCAATGACAAACAGAAACTTTAAAAACATTTAATTTCAGGAATATTTCACAAGTATACAAATGCAGTAAACAGAAATCATAATTAGATTTTTTTTTTTTAAATACATAATTAAATAGCTTATAAAAGTCACTTTATAATTATAAATATCGTGTATTAATAACAAAGAGAGATAATAAATGTTAATCCTTAAATAGATTAAACAGTAGAAAGATGAAATTTAGTAAAAGCTCTTATTTGAAAATGATCTACTTTTTTATATGTGACCACTACTTGGGGTGAGTTAGGCAATTTTGAAATTAGAAACATGTTTTAGTATGAAACATGTATGAAAATTGTATGTTTAATATGTTTCGTAATACGAACTCTCTCTAGGTTCGAGTACGAACCTCGCTAATTTTTTTTTTTGAAATCGCTGTATGATTTCAACATTTGCCTTCTTGCAGAGCGTCATAGTTGGACGTCATATGTCCATATTAATTTCAAAATTGCTGAGCATAAAAGTAGCTTATTGGACAAAGATAACTCAGACTTCCTGCCTAGCAACCAGTACATTCTCTTGAACTTCATGTTAAGTTGTTTTTTTATTATCCATCACATAATTTCTTCCACAATTTTCAATAATGGTCAAACGACCATCCATGTGCAGACTCGGCTACCTTACACTTTCAGTATGGGGGATTAAAATGCCTACAAGGTGTACAATAGTGATCAGTCTCTTCTCCTCATTGCGGATATCACATGTCTCGACTTAGCTTGATAAACCCTTATCTTCCAAGTAGCCAGCCAACTACTGATTAGATTTAATTCAGGTTGCAGTTTAATTGAGGCTGCAGTTGGGTTGTCATTAACAACCAGAATAGCTGCGTCATCGGCAAAAGAAGCGACAGCGATTCCGTTCTCAACTGGAAAGTTAGTGATGAAGATACAGTATAAGACAGGTCACAAAAGTAAACTTTGCGGAACCCCAGAATTGGTGTCGAGTAACGTAGATAACGCTTGACCATATTTCATCTGGAAGAAACGTCTATTCAGTTAGTTACGAAGAACACGATTATAAGTTTTTTTTTCTAACCTTCAGAACCATCGTTAGGTATATCTTCAGAGGATGAGATGAATGATTTTTAGCGTGTGAGAAAATGCCATGCTTGACCGGGAAAGTTGGAAGAAAAGTTCTTTTTCAAGTTATAAAAACGTCCTGGCAGCCAGACCTTATCAAAAGCCTGCTAGACATCTAAGAAGATTACTGAACAGTATCACTTCTCCCCTAAATACCAGCTATTGATATCAGCTACAAAAGAAATATCCAGCCAAAAATTCACTGGCCCTTTAGAGAAAGTCCAAAGATTCCAGGTTTCCTTCATATTATCATTAGAAGTTAGCTTTTCTGCAGAAAAATTGTCAGCATTGTCAATGATAGATTTCCATCCGAATAATATGAGAGGTCTTTCACTAAAGGAAGAGAGTGAAAGTACTTTATCTTCTGCAACTTCCTACAATTTATGAGATATTGAAGGAGAAAGGGAATTGTTTAAAATGTTGAATGAGGTACAGGAAGCGCCAGACATTGAAATTTAAAAAAATTAAAAAAGGCTTAAATTAAAGGAAATTTAAAAAAAGGCTGAAACGTTTTTCCGGACTATTAGAGAGACAAGACAATTTGTATCTAATCCTCATAAGTTATTGTTACAAAATTAGTATTTTTTTTAAATATATATTTTATTCTTCCATTTGTTTTTGTATATTATTGCATAGCACTTTCCCTCTTAGACTACTCGTCCCCAACGAAAAAGTTATTCAGAAATCTGCACCCCCTTCCTTTTGAACTGGATATGTGCCTGAATTCCAGAAAGTTAGTTGATTTGACCTATTTTTAGCAATATTATAATTTTCTATCAAAACTGGCTAAAAATTAACACACAAAAATGTTGGCAATCGTTTTGGTTGGATTAGGATCATAGGCCTCTAAAGAGCTAGCCATACCCGTCCAAGACTGGAGTCCTCTAGTAGTACACAGGCAGCGCATGACCACCAATACATCTCGTTTAGAGTCTTAGATGTGCACGCAATGCCCGGGGTTTCCACGGCTGGTGAAAAAAGTATAGTGTCAATAAAATCGACAAGAGATTCACAGAAAAGATCTTCTCAAGGGCGGTAGCCCCTGGGTACATCACTACCGGAGGGGACGCTGCCGCTGAAGACATGACTGCTTCGACCATGAGTCTGATCGCTTCTAAATGCGATGCCTCCACTCCCCATTGGAGCCGAGCAACCGGAAGCGACCCATGTACTGGTGGACACCGGAAATTGCGGGATTGCGGTGAGTGTGTCTTTGGCTGAGACGAACAGCGAAACGTGCAAGGAATCGCACAGTCGCCAACGCCAAAAGCGAAAAGTGACGAAGAAGCGGGTCGGTCGGACTGTCAATTTTAGCAATTCATGCTGCTGGCAAGAACTAACGAAGACCGTGTACGCAGACTCTTGGGGGCTGAATTACAAGATAGTGATCCAGCAAATGGGGGTTTCGCAGTCGCTAGTTCTACTAGACGGGCACGTCGTTAAGATGTGGGATTTCGGCGACTTCCCACACTTTTCGATGGAGGAGTTGAAGGAAGTCTTACGGTAGCTGAAGGTCAGAAAAGCCCCTGGTCCCGACAGCGGGCGAGGCCCTCAGGTAGCGCGCTGCAGGCTCCGTCTGCTTCTAGAGATATACAATACATATCAGCGCCAGGTGGAAGACCGCCCATGTTGTGCTGATTTCAAAATCGTCATCTTCCTACCTAGCTTATATTAAAAATATAAGCATTATTGCTTATAATTATAGATAATAGATTAACTAAACTTAAGCTACACTCGCTAATCTCGAATAATTAACAGTAATGTTTTGATTATTTAAATAATAGATAATTGCAATAATTACTGAATTTTTTATTTAAATACTGAAAACAGTACTGTGTTAATTAATCAAGGTTAGCGAGCAATGAACCACACCCATTTTTCGCTCCAAGTGGTACTTCTCGTCTTACGTTGGATCTGAAAAACGCGTTCATCTGTACTCGATGGAGCGTTATACTTCGGGTCTTGATGCATTCGTTTCATATGTCTTGATTCCTTTTCAGAATAGTAGACGAAAACTTGGGCAACTGCAGTCTCACCTACGAGACCGCACGGCAGGCTGAGTAGGTCCGCGATCACGTCGGGGGCGGCGCAGGTGTCGGTCCTCGGTCCCGACTTTTGGAACTCCGAGTACAATGGCTTGTTGAGGATGAAAATGCCGTAAGAGTCAGTGTACTCTTTCGGTATATTCAGCCAAGAAATCCATTTAGATAAACGCAAAATAAGACAATATACCACATTGAACCATAAAGCCTGTATGCAGTTAATACTGTGAACATTAAAATTCTGATAGAACTGGAGTCTAGGCTCAAAACCAAATCTGAAAGAATACAAATTAAAATCCGATGAACAGAAAAACTACAGCACCTTTTAACAATAAAAAGCTGCTTCTATGAAACAAGACGCCTCTAAGGTAGTATCTAGCGAATGCTCGCGGAAGGGCTAAACTGTGCTGCGCATCCTAATCCAGATTTATGAAACATCAGAGTTTTTGTCACTAATTATTACGAGTTTAATTCAACCACTCAAAATAAGATTAGTAAATTAAAAATTTACTTACGGAAGTGAAGTAGTAAACTACATTTACTTAACATCAGATTGAACAAAGTATGTTGACTTTCCACTACAACTAAAAATGAGAGTGCATGTATCAAATTATTGTAGGAAATTCAAAGAAGTAAAAAGTATTACGATCACAAATTTCTTTGCCAAATAGGGTTTAATGGTAAATACCGGCGATATTGCTGAAATATCGATGCCGCAGATAATACTAAACATCTTTTTGCAGCGGGTTCAAAAGTTTGAAACGTTCTCGGAAATCGACGAAAATATAGAATGCTAGATGAAAATGAAACCGGCCATGACAAAAAAAAAATCAAAAAGATTACTCAAAAACTCGACGAAGTTAAAGATGAAGAAGACAAACCCGAAATCAAACGCGTGTATACACAAAATTCAAAAACATTCATTCACTTCAGCAGTATTTTATGCAAGAAGGCAGTGAACAAAGTCCGCTAGCATATTTGTAAGTCCGTGCCAAATTTGTAGAACCCCAGGTAATTAAACCGAGACGAAGAGAATAGTAAAAATTTTTTTTAATAAAGTTAACCAATTAAGAGACATTAAAGTATTTTTGTATTTTACTGACCACAAAAGGCTCTCATTATTTCGACTTGTTCCTCTATTTTTATCAAATGTTGTTTTTATTAGTGATTTAATACTACAAAAACAATTCTCTTTATTAATCTTGTTTATATAACTTTAATATTGTATTAGAATTAAATTCTGAATAATAAGACTTAAAATCCAGTTTAATAGAATGTACTGTATTTATTTATATCTCATTTTCGATAATATTCCTAAAAAGAGCCATATAATCCCGACTTCGTAGCGGTCCGTCCGTTAATCCGGAATCCACTGAACATAATTAAGTTAAAGCAATCAAGTAAAATATTAAAAAAACAATCGCATCTATTTAGTAACGAACCACATAAATTTTAATACAGGATGAGAACATCTCTAGAAACGAGCAAACTGTTATAACTTAATAAGTTAATTTACTTATTGTCAATTGTGCAAACAATAATACATTTAAACAATAATTAATTTTTTAATAAATAATAAATTATCATAGTTCCCTTATTATTATCATTAATAAAAGCAAATGCACAAGTCAGAAAACTTTCCTCGAAACTGCTAAATATACAGCTAAACAACTAACTAGATGAGCTAGAAAGTTTAAGTTGATTTTTTTTTAAAATAATTTCAATTTAGATACGTATGGCAAACTACAGGATAATTGAAATTAGAATAAATTTGTATTTGGCTAATTATAAGCAATCTATAGAAATTCAGAAAAATCTAGATGGATAAACATTGCCTTACAGACTGATCGCAAAATTTGTTACCCAGTCATTAGCAATTAGTTTTAAAATATTTCATTAATAAACAAGAAATATAATAGGGGATAGAGTTAATATTTATTTTTCCTAACTGTATTGAACCATTTTGGTCTTTCAACCTTAGGTATCGGGTTTGAATCCAGGATACTTCAAATGCATGACACAATTTTCATTTTCATATTCTCACGTACAACTTTCCTTGGAAGCTTCTGTAGTCAATTAATCAAAAAAATTGAGAACGTTTTATTTAAATATATTTAATATTATATATTAATTATATAAAAGTGGTACTTCTTTTCATTGGTTTGAGTTATACTCAAAATTTTATTAATAAAATATTTGGATCTTGCAAGGGGAAAGCACATCGGTTCGAATAGACTTCGTCTCCTTTTTTCTCTTCTTTTTCTTTTTGAATTTAAATATATTGATTTATTAATAATTATTAACGGCTAATTGTAAAAAAAAACTATAAATATCAATTAAATAATAAAAAAAGAGAGAAAATATAAGTTACGAAATAATTTTATGTACTTTTCATTTTTTAAAAATACGTGTATGTAATTAAACAGGCCTACAAGGATTCGGAGGTTTCGGGTTTGAATCCGGGTCAGGCATGGCATTTTCACACACGCTACACATTATTTATCTTCATTCTCTGAAGTGATACTGCTTGATTGTGGTTCCGTTGGTTAAACAAAAAAAAAAAGAAACAAAAAGGCCTACAAGGTAGTCATGTTGTGTACTCATCATACGAGCTGAACATAATTTTTTGTACTTAAAGCCACCCTCTAAAACAAATATATGGACGTACGGCGTCCAATTTTGGGATACTTTAAAATATCTTAATAATTCAGCGCTTCCAGTCACAATTTCTATGAATAATTGCCCATACATCTGAGTAAGATACAGATAAATCTCTTTAAGACCTCTATTTGGATACAGATAAAATTTTATTATAGATCTAAAACATTTGAGAAGAAAAAGAAATTTCAAAATTCTGCAGTAAATACGAAAATGTTTTGAATCCCATGAAAATTATTTGATAATAAATCATCAATAAAATCATTTGACAAACTGTTCAAGAGACAAACGGCACGAATACTGGAGAACAAAAAAAAAATAATCCAATTGATTTTAGAAAACTTTCAAAGCTTAATTTTAATTAAAATCATATGTAACAGAATATTTTAAAAAGTAAAAAAATATTGCTCTGGAACAAATAGGTATCTCGTGCACTCCTAAATTCCAAACCGATCAGAGAATGATGTGCAGCGTGTATGAAAATGCCATACCTGACCGGGATTCGAACCCGGAACCTCCGGATGAAAGGCCGAGACGCTACCACTCACGCCACGGAGGCCGGCATTGTGATCTGGCGAAAAATTTTTTTGCTCCTTTTCTTTTTGTAGTCAGATTAGTACTTTTTTCAAAAATATTTTATTTCCTTTAGTTTTGTAACTTCTTTGAAACAGATACTAAACTACAAAAGAGAATGCTTGTATGAGAAAAAACTTCTCTCGAAACAAAAGTACGTCGTTTAAAATTAAAAAGATTGGAGCTCGTTTTAAACGAAAAATTGCGTAGGGTTTGAAGTTAATTTGACAACGTACAAGGGTGAAGAGCCTTGTCTAGAGATTCTGGGAATTCATGAAATGTAAGTTGTCAAAAGAAACGCAGTCTGAAAAGTAACTTAAATTGATTTGGTTCGCAAGTCCCATTCAAATGAGATAATATCTCGAGTTTTTGTAAACTCATAAATGTATTTGTAAAGATAAACGCCTGAAGAACGTTCACATCGATTTACTGTTGTTGAGAGAATGCAAATATTAAAACACATACTCGTACTCTGAGAACGAGCAAATTTCAGAGTAATTTATGGCGTGTGTTCAACGCAAAAGATTTTGAAATTCAGTTTGAAAAATATATCTTGTGAACATTCATGACAAAGTTGACTTGATTCATTACAAAGCCATTCTTTTTTTTAGGATCATCCTACACTGTTAAGTTTATTCAAACTGTAGCAGCAAATTAGTCTATTAAAAATTAGTTTATAAATTCTTCCTCTTACTCTCAATAATGACTTAGAATCCTTTATCAGTTTTTAAGTTAAACCTCTTGCGATATTCACTTCACCTTTTGATGGTGTACCCAAATCCTAGATTATATAGATTTAAAAATATAATCTATTTTTAAATTATCTCAAAATTGAAAATACCTTTCCTAAATAATAATTTAGAAAAGGTTTTGGGATAATATTATAAGCAAATTTATTGTTATATCAATTAAACTTGACAAGTTTGTTTTAAAAGCAACTGCCAAAGTTATCAAAAAAAATTTAGCCCTTAAAATTAGATAAATAAAAAACATTTTAATGAGCGAGATAAATTTATTTTTATAAAAACAATCAAAATTCACAATAGTCACTTAAAAAAATGTAAAGTTTCTGAAAATGTCCATAGTCAAATATAAGTTTCCTATAACTCTGAATTAAATTTTTCTTCATCCAAAACAAAAGAATAAACATCTTACAGACGATACAAAACCAAAACAAAGACAATAAAAATGTAACTTTTTTTTTTTTACCTTTTTGTAATCTTTTTTGTAAAAAAATATTCGTGTTTTATCCCTCATCAAGCATTTTTTGAGCTATATATTCAATATATGCTATAAAAGAACCCACATTATAAGGTACTTCTCCATCTGGCGTTTTGATTGTTCTTAAGAACTGAACACATGGATAAGCTTCTGCATCTGCAAAATTTTGATTCTCTGGATCTTCTGCCATACTCATTAATAAACCGAGCATAATATTGAAATGTTCAGCGATATTAGTGTCTACTGCAGGCGAGATTTCTCCGACCCAGTATTTATATCCGAATAATTTCAATAATAAATCACCATCCGGTATCATGTCGTAACTTTCTGGTTCCAAACTGCACGGATCTTTTATACCTTCAGAGTATGCTCTTGGTCCAGGAATTCTGGCACTTTTCGGTAATAGTTCGAATAGTGCATTTTTAATATCTAGATGAGGCATTTCAGCCAATACTCCTTTCGGTCCACCAATTTTTGGCGCCTTTGGTATTTTACGAGGATCGACATATGTTTTTAAAAATCGTCCCGGACGAGGATTCACTCTCATAACCTTGATAACAGCTGACCCTCTGGCCAACTTTTCTTTCTTTGACATAGCATCCATTGTGTATTAATAAAAATAACTTTCTTAAGATAATTTAAAAAAAAAAAGGAATATATAGCTTACTTGTAAAATCAAAAGAATGAATTAATAAATATTTGTAATTTACACAAAAGATTTTGGTACATTATTAATATTTTTAATAAAATTTAACAAAAAATTTTGATTTGTTATGTGTTTACAAAAAATTTTGATGTATTCGAGTTATTTTTAATTGAGAATTAAATTTAATAAATTCTCAATTTATATGAATCAGAAATTTAAATTTGTGACATTGTGAATAAATATTATGATGTGTACAGTAACATTATAACGACATACCTTGTCTCGCTCTTATACAAAACTGTTGTTACTTGGCAACTGATTAAATAATAACAAAATTTTAACACAGCTGTTAAAAAAAATAATAATAACAAAACAATTTTTTCGTTTATTATTCTGAAAAAAAAAGTTAAATCGACAAAACATAAAAATAATTACTTAACAAGGTCCGTCTTACGAAATAAAAAAAATTGACAGCAGTGCAAGTAGAAAACTATGATAACAGTTTATACACACACACACCCACACCCACACACCACACACACACACACACAACGCGCGCGCGCACACAAACACAGAAGTCATTCAGAATGTAAAGATCTTTTTCTTTTTTCTAGAAATTTTCTTATTATAGCCAAGCAAAACTTTTTTTGCAACATACCTAATACTTAAACTATTTTTCTACGTAATTGCCGTTCAAATTTAAACACTTGTAGTGTTACACCAAGTTTGCTATGCCTTCTGCATATTCAGTTGCCGCTAAATTGTTTAATCATCACTAACACCCCCTTTCAGGTCGTCGTCACTTCCATTTTTGGGCGGGAACCCCCGCCCAAAAAGTCCTTCAATTTGGGAAACAGATGAAAATCACTAGAAGCGAAGTCCGAGCTATAGGGCGGATGATCAGAAATCTCCCATTGAAATTGTTCCAGCAAGTTCTTCGTGAATCCAGCATAATGTGATCGTGCGTTATCATGCAGAAGTACAATGTCGACAACAATCTGCGTCATTTGTTTTGAGTGGGGCGGCGGAGTTTGTGAAGCGTCTGACAGCAGGCCGCTGCATTTATGATCTCTCCTCTAAGCATGTAATCGACAACTTTTTCGATATCAGAACACTGTAACCATAAATTTTCTAGGGTTCAAAATCTGTTTTTTCGGTTTTGATGGAGAACAGGAATTATGCCATTCCATTGATTGATGTTTTATTTCTGGAGTGATATACGAAATCCAAGTATCTTATCAGTAACAATGAGGTTCAAAAACTTATCGCCATCTTTGTCGTACCGACTGAGAAAAATTACTGCAGTTTCCATTCGTTTCTTTTTTTGTTCTTCCGTCAAAATTCGAGGGACCTACCATGCACACACTTTTTTGTAACCCAAATCACCTCTAACAATTTCAGGAAAGAACAATTTAGTACATCTATCGTGAAATGTCTGTCCTGTTGAATTTTTTTCTCAATCCTTGATTTGAGTCCGTCAGTCACAGCTGAAGGTCGGCCCGAGCGGTCTTCATCGTGAACATTCGTCCGTCCGCCATTAAACATAATGCACCGATTTCAAACTGAAGTTTCGTTCATCACATTACCATAAAACTGGGTTATTTGTCTGTAAATTTCGACAGGTCGCACTCTTTTCGCATTCAAAAAAGCGTATTACACGACGAACCTTACACTTGGCGGGATCTTCAATTTTGTCACACATTTTAAAGAAGCACAAATAATCAAAACACGACTGTATCGGCTCAAGATTAGCGCCAGACTGGCCCAAGGTGAGTGAAAGATCAATGACTCAGCAGTGGAGGTGGAGGGGGAACTGCGCGGCTCATCAAATCTTTACTATCTGAATGACCCTCGTATATATATAAACTGGGTTTTATCACCAGAAATCGTTAAGGCAAAGGTTCCGTACAACAAATTAACTATACATTTGTATACCTTATTTATTACTTTCGTGAGTAGATATGATGTATAGTTGTTACTAAAGGTAAAGTAAGTTACTAATTGGAACAAATTTTCCATGCCGGACTTTTTGCAGATCTTCAAGTTTCATAATCCTTTCAAATCAAAGATCACCAAATACGTATATCAGCTAAAAAACGAGCTGATATACGTTTAATATTTCCAGACTGGATGGACAGGTTAGGATACGATTTGGCATGATGATTTCTGTATATTGGGTATTGATATTAATTATTCTCACAATCACTAAAGAGAACAGGAAAATATAACTAAATAGCTATACTAAAGAATGACGAATTTGTTTCAAAACAATAAATATAGATACAACCTGTTATATTATAGTTGCCTAAGTAGTATGAAATTTTACACGGATTTGAATACTAGATCGTGGATACCGGTGTTGTTTTGTGGTTAGGTTTCAATTAACCACACTTCTCAGGAGTGTTCGACCTGAGATTGTACAAGACTACACTTCATTCACATTCATACACATCATCCTCATTCATCCTCTGAAGTAATCCTTACTCGGGTAGTTCCGGAGGATAAAAATATAAAGAGAAAGAGAGAGAAGTAGTGTGAAATAAAGATTACTGGGTAAGTAAATATTTTCACATAATTTAACGCCTCTTACATAAGTAACATAAATTCTAATATTTAGTTCTTACTTAAACTCCATTTATAAGGGTTGTGGCAAAAAACAAAAACTTTTTTTTCCGTTCCGACTCATATTCTTCCGGTCATATTTTTTTTTAAATTTTCCAGTCATATTCTTATACTAATAAGATAATTCCATTACATTAGTATTTTCACTTTGGTAATGTATTTCAACAATTTCGTTCGAGGTTGTGTGATAATAAGATTTTTTTGTCAGTTATTGTTTTTCTTGATATCGGCAAGACTGGATTTATCGATTTTAATGAAATTTTGTACGATTATTTCTGAATATGGTTCATAGGTGCCATTTAATTTTGGTTACAATCGGTCAAGGGGTTAGGAGATATTATCCCCATATTTTCATCTAAAATTTTTTCTCAATTTTAACATTATTTATTTTTTGTTCATATTCTCTAAGGAGATTTGAACACGCTTGATTGTGCAGCCTTCCATCAAATTTAATTAAAAGGATGATTGAAATATTAAAAAAAAAAAAAATATGTGTGCAGTAAAAACTTTCTTATTTATTGGCTCAGATCATTTTATAAAACTATTTGATTTTATTTTGAAACTAATTGGTTAATAGGAGGAGGATTGGATAGTCTATAATTAGGAAAAATTAAATATCTTATTAAAAGTTTCTTTTATTAAATTTTGAAATTTCGGTAATTAACAGTGAATTGGTTGTCAAAAATATAACAGTTATAAATTTTTTGAATGAAATAGAATAACTTGTGGAATATTTTTTATACATGAACGACGGAAAAGTCTGGAATGCAGGAATATAAATATTGTATATCATTAAATTTTCCATTTAATTTTATTAAATCTTCATGGATGAATATTAGATTTAAATCATCCTACATATATATTATAATGCAATACGATAATACAATTCATTACCAATTTAATACCAAGAAATCATGACAAAAAAATATTCTTCGAATCATATCTATACGTGAACAACATCATTTTTTTTTTAATCATCCATTTAACTTCAATATAAGAAGAACTTATTTTATAATTAAAAAAAAAAATCATTGACAATTTAGAAATCATCGTCGTCTTTTATTGACATCAATACATATTTCCTTTCTTTATCTTTATTATTTTTTTTTTAAACTGTTAGAAACGATTACTCAGTACGCATTAATTTTTACGATTGCCGAAGCTGGTAAAAAGAGAAAAAAATAGTTTTTGTAATAAAAATCTCTTTGTTTCTTACTTAATGTTTCTAGAAAAATTTTGTTAACAAAGGGTAAGTTTTAGAAAAGTATTTATAAAAATAAATAAATATATACATGAATAAACACTCGTAAAATTAACTATCTAGATTTTATTTTTTGTAATTATAGTTTATTATTTATACTATAATTACAACAAAAACAAATTTGTAATTATAGTATTTATTTTTGTAATGTTATTTTTAAAGCATGAGATTTTCGCCCAGCAATCGGATTTGCAAAAGACGTCACGAAATTAAATTGTACTTGAAATCGCCATTTCGGAAGAGCAATGTTAAATCATTCAAGCCGAAACCGTGATAAATGTGGGGATCTTGTTTTGAAGGTACTGTTAGCCCACTGGACTAGTCTACTGGTGAACTCGACATCGGAAATCAGCTGATTTTGAAGTCGAAATTTCTAAGATTCAAATCCTAGTAAAGGTAGTTCTTTTTACACAAATTTGAATACTAGAACGTGGATACCGGTGTTCTTTGGTGGTTGCGTTTCAATTAACTACACTTCTTAGGAGTGATCGGCCTGACGCTATATAAAACTACACTTCATTCGCATTCATACATATCATCCTCTGAAGTAATATCTTACGGTGGTTACTGAGTATAAACAGAAAGAGACAGAAATACCGTTTGTAACGTCATATATTTTATTTACTGTCGGTATAGAGAGAGTAACTGTTATTGATTTTTGCGATAGCCAGTTGAATATCGAAATAACTGGAATTACTGAATTATTGAATAACTGGAATTACCGAAATATGTTTGTACAAACAGGGTAAAAATATATATATATATATAT
>JAAAKQ030094336.1:0-14607 GCA_010016005.3 Zanna intricata
TACTTCAGAGGATGAATGAGGATGATGTGTATGAATGTGAATGAAGTGTAGTCTTGTACAATCTCAGGTCGACCTCTGTTAGATGTTGTGGTCTATTAAACTGCATATTGAAAACTGTGGTGTCCTTAGTTCCATGTTTGTGGTTATTTTGTAGATCTATGAATTTTGTAACTTATCGTATTAAAAAAAAAAAATTTGAGAACTGTTTTTCATTCAAGTATAAAGTATGAAAATTTGTTTACTTAAATTTATTCATGAAACTTATCAGTAATTCTCTTTTTAAGATAGAATGTGTTGTTACTAGTGAATAAAAATTATTATATTTATCTACTTTGAGTTTGTTCATTGTTCCTATTTTTTCTGGATTTAAAACTGCAGGTGTGTGGAATTTTTATTGTTTTGCTCTGATGCCTTTCTGACTCAATCGTGTGTTAAAAGATAAACACATCATACAGAAATCATTCACAAGTTACAAAGCATTAAATATAAAACATTTAAAATTGTGAGTTAGTAAAGAATCTTTATTAGCCTATTGGACCAGCTTCCCTTTTGTATGTCAGTGACATTTTCATTATTTCCACCAACATTATGTGACGCTGCTGGAATGCCTCTCTTGAGGTAGAAGGCATATAATGATTTTTATAATAATGTATTATTATGCAACATACACTTATAAAAGATTGTTACATATTACCAAAACTTCTCCAAAAGGGTATCAGGAGTGCTTTGTTGTCTGTGTTATTGTTGGTTGATGACTGTATTAAATAGGAAGTATTTTTAAACAAACCAGCCAATGGCAGTTTGAAAGTGTATTATAAATAACTTTTACAGATATCCCATTTTTGTAGATATAGATTTATAGATTTATTGTGTTTATTTAATTGCATTTACAACAGCCGTTTTAAGTGGAGTTTACCTCATCTTAAGTTGAGTGCACAAGAGGCTCAGTCTATCCAGAAGGAGAGGCTGGTTGACCAGACTGGTATAAAGTCCTCTTCCTCCCCAGGATCTATATGTGAGCAAGTATTTAAGAAGTGCGTATTGTACGCTAATAAAAAATCAGTAACATAATTTATTGAATATTTTTATTATTTTCTATTCAATAATATTCATTAATAATTCTGTAATTATCATTAATGGTTTATATTAAGCATGTGAGGGGTGTTTGATTAGTTCATGCGAAGTCAACAGATGGTTTCGTAATATACTGTTGAGGTCATCCTTAGTTTCCTGCATTTCTGCTAGGAGCGTACATCAAGTTTCAATCAGATACATTCATAAATCTGTTATCAGCAATTTTTTGAATCCATAAAGTATTGTGATTTATAAAAAATGGATGAAAAATAATTTTTTATGGTGATCAAAGATTATTTTTTTGAAAGGCAAAACTACACAGGAAAATAAAGTTGAGCTGGATAAAAATTATGGTGAGTCACCTGCATCAGTTAGGACACTTAACAATTGGTGTGGTTATATTTGGTATGGTCATATGTGCACAAGTGACAGTGAACCTGGATACCCTGTTGAGGTTACAATTATGGAGAATATTGAAAAAATCCATGATATGGTTGTGGAGGGTAGAGGATAGAAAGCGTTGGGATTGCTAATACAAGTGTGTCAAATGAATGGGTGTGTCATATTTTACACGAATAATTACTTATGTGAAAACTGTCAGCTAGATGTTTGCCATATTTGCTCACAATTAATCAAAACATCAGTAAGTAATAATTTTTAAAGATTGTTTGGGATATCTTAATACAGTTCATAAAAAATTTTACACTGTTTCATAACAGTTGATGAAACTTCTACTTGTCATTAATTTCCTGAAATCAAGAAATAGTCAAAATAGTGGTTTACAGTTGGGGAACTGTTCCAAAGAAGGTGAAAACTGTTCCATAAGCAGGAAAGGTGATGGTTATTATATTTTGGAGTGCTTTTGGCATAATCTTCATTGACTTTCTGGAGAATGATAACTAGGGAGTAGTGTGCATCTTTGCTAGATTGTCTTAATGAAGAAATAAAGAAAAAACTCAAAGCTATAATTAATGAAACAGATAAAGAATAAAATAATAATTCTATATAAAAGAAGGTTCTTCTTCATGAAGACAACGCATCAGATCACTTTTCTGCAAATGCAACAGAACAATATATTGTTCAAATTAAATTATAAAAGTTTTCTGCATCCACTCACCAGACTTAGCACTTTTGATTTGTT
Organism: Zanna intricata; assembly: GCA_010016005.3. Classification (NCBI taxonomy): domain Eukaryota; kingdom Metazoa; phylum Arthropoda; class Insecta; order Hemiptera; family Fulgoridae; genus Zanna; species Zanna intricata. The sequence continues at coordinate 2,216 of JAAAKQ030094336.1, forward strand.
ACTCAAAAGAAAGTTATGTGAAACTATGCATTTATTACTGAAACATCTGTCTTCTTTGAAGATTTAGATAAATCTAGTAAGGATAAGATTGAAAAATATGAGTATCATTCGTATAAATATAATAGACTTGAAGGAGATTAGGTTGAGAAGTAAAAAAAGATTTTTCCAAAGAAATTGTTTCTTCTTATTTTTGTATGAACTTATCAGACATCCTTGTAAATTTCATTCATATAAGCTTATTCGTTAGCTAATGGCATTGTCATTAAACCATTTGGGAGTAAATATTCTGCAAGTTGCTTTATACTGATAACTCAATATGCTGAAAGTTTAGTAGGGTTACTAGTGGTTATGCTGGTATTTAATCTTAAGTAAGAGGAAGATACTAAATAAACCATTAATTAGGAATTTGAATCCTAGGTAGAGTTTTGTACTTAATTGTGTAAATTATTTGTGTTAAAAATTAATTAAAATTGGTGTGATTGTTTATGATAATATGTTTAGGATAAGATCAACTTACTTGCATGAACAAGTTCTATATATAATTTTAAGCCTAATAAAAGTTTTTGTATTCCAGTCCGGTTAAGGCAACCTTCTGTGATACTCAACATTAGATGTAACCCATCCCTTCCCATTAACGCTAGATCAGGTTTCAAGGCTAGAACTGTTTAATCATATCTTAAGCAGGCTTGTTATGAAGTATGTTCTAAAACTGCCCTGAACAGGCATGTATTTTGAACAATTTTCAAAAAACCTAGTGTAGAATGTCAATAATTCGGGATTGATCCATCCTGAAATGGTTGTTTAACCAGATTTTTTAATATATTATGGAAATACCATCTCATCGATTCCAGTGTTATCAGTGAACACTCTTGTAATTCTGAAAAAATGAAGTATCTTCCATATATATGAGCACTTAACAGACATTCTTAATGATATGCAACACAATATTGTAACCATAGCTTGTAGTGAAACGCTTTGCTATGCAGAAATGTTTTGCTGTACAAAAATGTATTCTGTTATATAAAACTATAAGAACAGTATGTAAAAAATTAAAGAAAAAATAAAGCACTATTATTATTATTACTTCGTGCAGAACTCTCTCGTTATATTACTAATTCTTTTTAGTCAAGTGATAGATGATGCTCATTTTCTTAATGAGTAGACACCATCAGTAAGTTTAAATACTGAATGTGTTTTCTTTTAATGTGTACATGTAGTCCATTAAAAACGTATTAGATCATATTTTTTATTAAGTAGTATTTGAATTTGAATGACCAAACTTAGTTAAGTGCAGTACTAGTAACTAACATGAAAGTGTGTTTTGTTTTTATAGACTGTGTCAGTTGTTCACTAGCCATTATATATATTAGTGTGACAAGTGTTTGGCATTTTAATTTTGTAGAAGTTAATGGAATGTACTGTATCAGCATTGTTATTTCAAGTTCTACCATATATTTGATATTACCCATAGTAACAGAAATTGTAAGATTAAATAAGTTTTAGGAAACAAGTCTATGGAAATTATATAGAGTTGATTAAATATTTTCAAAATGGTTAAACATCTGTGGAGAGTGACAAGCATACTGGTAGGTTGCCATAAGCCAAAATCCAAGTGTCATTAACAACATCTGCGGTTTGATAATGAAAAATTGGCTGATTGTTTGAGAAATTGCTACTGATATTGGGATTAGTGATGGTTTTATACACACAATTTCAGCAGATCATTTGGACTTGCTTAGAATTGCCATGGTACTTGCGCCCAAGTGCTTTCATTTGAACAGAAAAATTGGTTGGTTTTGATATTGCACAGGACATGCTCTAGTGATCTTAATTTCCTTAAGTTTGTCATAACTGTCAATGTGTCCAAGATGAATTTTAGGGGTATGGATGCAGCTCTTAACAAAAGCTCAGCTTTGTCATGATTTCAAGAAGTCATCAACATCATCTCCTAGGTTGAAGAAGAAGAGAAGTCCATCAGAAGACCAAACTATCAGTATTGTCCTTGTTCTATGTCATCTTTGTTATACAGTTTGGTGCAAGAGACCAGAATTGGAACTATACCAATGGTAGTTGCATCACAGTGTAACACACTCTCCCAATTGTCATTACATCTAATCAGTGATTTCTTGGTTAAGCACAGAATTCTTATTTACTTATCAGACATGGCTCCTTATTACTACTAGGTTGTTCCTCAAGCTAAAGATGCTGCTGATAGGATCCTCATTTAACAGCTTGGAGGACATGAACGTGACAGCATAGCTGATAGCCATTCCAAAAGAGGACTATGAAAAATTTTTCTAGCATTAGAGGGACCATTGGGTTAAGTTTGTAGTGTTACAAGGTGATATTACTTCAGAAGCTAGGATTGGAAACAAACTACTAAGTATTTTTTCTCTGTCTCCGGTCAGATACCTTTTGAACAGACCTTGTGTTGTTCGAGACATGATGTAGCTGTTTGATTGATTGCTTTGTCAATCTCATTTTTGTTCAGCAGCTTGTGCAGACAAACACAAAAACAATTCCGGGTGGTTTAAAGTGTGTCTTTAGTTTGCTATTTTAATAATTTTATAAGAACATGCATCTCTTCATCAAAAATTCATAAACTGTTAATTTACAGTAATGGTTATAACATATCTAAAATAGAATAAATTTTCCATTTACGGTGATTAAAAACTGATAAACAAATATCCATTCGTTAGTTACACAGGTAAATACCCTGTTACAATATATATTTTTTTTTAGTGGTATAAAATGCTAGACCTCTTCTGGGATGTAAATGATAGTACATCTGACCTCATGATCATTTGGCAGATATTTTTGCACTAATAACTAAGATAATGCACAGTGTAGTGTTTATTAGTCTAGTAGAAATCAGTAGAAACATTGTGTAAACATTAAAATTGAAAATGAAATTATGAATCTGATTAATCTAAAACTTAACTTTGGTATTACTATATTCTTTCTCAGGACAACCATAAGATTATATATTCCTGAATAATTGTTTGTGTTGGAGTGAGTTAATGAATGTGTTTTTTACATTTTCTTGTAATAGGTAATGTTGAATTGTGATACTATGTTGAGTTGTGTTACCTTTAGTTGTATTATGATTGTGTAGAAGAGTCATTTAATTAGGTTTTAGTACAAAAACCGAATTATATTGTTATTATATAAATAAAATATACAGTGTGGGCCAAATAAAACTGGTCCCAGGAAATAAAAATTAAAAAATTAAAAGCAAAAAGTATTATCAAATTACTTATGTTTATTGATTCTCGATTACAGTGCTTTTGAAAAAAGAAATGTTTAGTGTGTTACAATGTAATTTTAAAGTCTCTGTTCAAAATTCTCACCACTACCTGCTACACAAAGTTCAGTGTAATGAATCATTTTCAGAAAAATTTTCTACAATTCTTTAATTGAAATCTTGACAATCTTTCATAGTATGTTGTTGTTCAATCTTCAAACCTTCGTGGGTTGTACTTGTAGACTATCCCTTTCAGTTAGGCCCAGAGTTAAAAATTACATGGCATTAAGTCTGGAGATTTGGGTGGCCACAAGGCCTTATTGATTGTTACATCCTTCTTGAAATCTCTGTGGATTTGAGTTAGAGACCAATCAGAAGCGAGGCAAATTGCTCCATCTTGTTGGAACTATCCATAAGAAAGTTCTTGTGGATTCAAGTTATGCGTAAATTCTTTGTTCATAAATAAACATCTGTATTAATAATCTCCTCAAAGAATATTGGTCTGACAATGTTCGAGAATTTTCCTGAGTGTTGGGCTGATTGCTATGTTAACCTGATTAAGTCTACATGGCAATCAGAAGCCTCAACTTCCAGAGTTCAACCAATTGCTTATTTCACTTTTTTTGTATTGGTAACAGTGCCGATTTTTCACCATTTTTTTCACTAAACCTTGAATTGAAGTTGTGTGAACATATACCTTCCTCCACAATGAAAACATGCTGCTCAATTGAATACACCATGATGCACAAACATTACATACTCACTGAATAGGAGGGGAAAGTTGAAGACTTATGAGCGAGTCAGTGACCTTCAACTAATATGCATGCGTGTCAAACATACTATCTTGTGACACAGTATGTGTCAGATGGCTGAGACGGTTTTATAATATGCCCCTTCCAGTATATATGTAAAACTGCCAGCTACATTTCCAAATATTGTAAAAATGAAAACATATTTTTTTAAGATTTTGCTGTATTTAATTAATTTAAATCTGAGAGTTATATATGCATGGATGTATAAATTAAAACTTCGTCACCTGTCTATGTAAATGTGGTCAGTGTGCATTTTGGAGCTTAGCTTTGATTTGGGTGTAGTTTAATTCAAGAGTTCCTGTATTCATATTAAAATGGTCCTAAATGGATTTGTGTATTTTTATTTCCCTTTAACGGTATTTATTTACCTGGGTGTACTTTATGAATAATTAAAAGATTTTCTTTAAAGTTATCTGTAAAAGATATCTATCAATTTCTTGTGTTTTTCTCAATGATTCTAAAAATTAACTAAGTTTTGTAATTTAAAAATAATCAGAAAATTACATTTTTTTCTTTCGTGAATTATAAAAATCACTGTGAATAAAAAATAAATTAATTTTGTACCTTATTTTGTTCGATGTTTTTATGTAATAAAATTTGATCAAGTTGTGTTTTGTTAAAAACTATTTAGGATGTTTGATAGTTCAAAATAGAAAAAAAATTCCTTATTATTATTGTGATTTTTATTTATTAAACGTGTCATTATTCTTGAGATACTGGTGATTTAACAGAACATTTTTGAAGAAAGTTTAATGAAATTAATATTCTTTTTAGTTTAATACTCATTTAAGTGCCATATTAACCTGAAAAATGTATATTTCAACTGATATATTATGAAAAAAATTCCCTGAATAAGTTACAGATAATGTAAAATTCAGTTTATGTTTGAACTTTTTTTGTTTTTATAAATATATGTTTCTGGTTTTGGTGTAAATCTAATGTTGCTTCTTTCTAATGTCTTAACAATTTGATTGTACGTTTCTTAAGCATGTATTTATTTTATGATATTTGTATTTGGGCATACGTTTCTTCAGTTTGTTTAAATGTATAAAATTATCATAGTCAGTGAATACCTAGTAAGCGATTAAATACAGCTTGCATTTCAAATGTTTTTTGTTTGTTTATACTTGTTATAAACAAGTATATTGAATGTTGTATTTTCTTAATATCTCAAGGCTGTAATGCATGCATTTCCAATTTTATTTCTACGTTTTTATGGTGTATAATGAAGTTACATTCATGAAGCCGTTAAGATACAAATAATGAGAATGTATTTTGTATCGTTTTAAGTCTTGATTGATGTATAGTATTTCAGTAACTCAAAAAAAAAAGTTATAACTGTAAATCTGTATATCTTAAAAATAAATTTGTTATTTCATAGAATATTGTTGTGACTTCTGAAATGAGACAGTTGATATTTTAAGCAATATTATATATATATATATATATATATATATTGAAATATTAATTGCCATAATTCTAAATGGTTGTAGGTGGCTCGGCAAGTCAGTACAGAAAACAAAATAGCAGTTCTCAAAAATAGAAAATGTCCTTTGATAGCTCATTGTGAAAAGTGATGATTGAAGTGGTGACTTTCACTTCTTCAAGTAACATTTACATTCTTGTTCACCATAGATATTGTGTAATGATGTGATTGAAACCTTAGACTGTTATATAATAGGTGCTTTACAAATGTGTTACAATCATAAAAAAAGGCCGGAATGGATAGTGTAAAGCAACAAATTTTAATATTCCCATTTCAGTTTCAATTATGAACTAATGCATTATATACATTGCTTCAGTTCAGTAGGGGGAAATTTTTTCTTTTATGTAGTTACATATGTTATTTATGAGGCGTGTTTTTAAAGTAAGTACCATTTTTAAATCAAGCCGATGCAGCGCTGCGGTCGATGTCTTGCACATGCTTATTGTATACCAACATCTGTTAGTAAGCCACAGATGCCATTACAGCCAAAACAGCCAAAATTGATCGTGTCTACATTTACTTTTGCGTATTTAAATGCCTCTGCTAATTGAGAATCTTGCCAACTAAAAATACTGCTATTCATTTACAGTGTGCTAAACGTGAAAAACCGGTTGAAATTCACCGTCAGATTTGTGAAGTCTATGACAAAACATTATGAGTGATGGAATGGTGCAGAAATGAGTTAGAACTTTCAAGGATGGCCGAACAAACGTTCATGACGAGGAACATAATGGGCGACCTTCAGTGATCACTGACAATTTTGTACAAAAAGTTGATGAAAAAATGAAAGAAAACAGATGCTTCATGATTTCGAGTTTTGTGAGGTGCACAAAAACAAATGTTTAGGCAGTGCCTTGACTTTTCTTGAGCGTTATGAAGCTGAAGGTGACGATTTTCTAAGCAAAATTGTCACAGGTGATGAAACATGGGTGGCCTATGTTACATCTGAAACAAAACAACAATCCATAGAATGGCGGCATTCATCACTGCCCAATAATTTGGGCAGTGATTTAAAAGTTTAAACAGACAATTTCAACTCTGAAAATCATGTGTACCGTGTTTTGGGGCAGAAAGGGAGTGTTGCTTGTGAATTTTTTGCCTTGTGGTGACACAGTAAATGCTCAAACATATTGTGAGACCTTAAGAAAACTGCATCGTGCAGTTCAAAACAAAAGGCGTGGCATGTTGAGCAAATGGATCATTTTCCTGCATGACAACGCTCGACCACATGCGGCCAATCTGACAAAAGATCTCATCTCATCATTTGGCTGGGAACAATTTGATCATCCTCCGTATAGCCCAGATCTAGCGCCAGTGACTATCACGTGTTTCTGCAGTTAAAGAATCAGGTCAACGCTGATCAAGAAGCAGATCAGCTGATCAAAAGCAGGTTAACATGTCGGAGGTCAACACTATGATGATGACAATAGCCAAAAAACACGGCAGTGGCTGTTAAATCAGGCGGCAAACTTTTATGACAATTGAATACAAAAGCTTGTGATTCGATATGATAAGTGCCTCAACATTGATTATATAGAAAAGTATATTAAGATACTGGCTTTCATGTAAAAATAAAATAATTATGAAAAGTCTCTTTGTTTTTTTTTTAAATTTCAAAACGGTACTTTAAAAACACGCCTCTTATTTACTACTAATTCATTATATTTATAAAGTGGTTAATATATTAAAATATATATATATATATAAAATATAGTACATAAAAGCAGGAAAGATTTTCTTAGTAATGGGTTATTCTATTGGATTGTGTCCCATCTGCTCAAGTTGGATACCACGTAATGGTTCCCTTGTGTTTTATTTGCTAGAGCAAGCAAAAGCCAATAGAAAATAGTAATCTATATAATCTATTAGAATATCATTAAAATTGCTTGATGTTAGTGTATAATATTGATACAGATAGATTTATTGCCACTGGGCAGAATTAAAGTGGATTCAGATTGTTAGACATTTTAAGAATTATAAGTCATATAAAATAAGTCATATCAAATATATCTGATACGTCATATTTTTTATTGGAGCTGTTCCCATTTTTCTATGAAATAATGAACTCCTAACTTATCTAGAATTATTATTTTAATTTAACTTATTTTATATAAATTATTTGTACAGTTTTGAATGAATGAATTTTTTTCAGTTGTAAGTCAATTCATACAATATCATTTTTTTTTGTAGGAATATTGAATTTTTAAATGATTGTGTTGGCCCTGATGTTGAAAAGGCATGTGCTGATCCTGCTCCTGGATCTGTTATACTTTTGGAAAATCTTCGTTTTCATGTTGAAGAAGAAGGAAAAGGTGTTGATGGTAAAGGAAATAAGGTTTGTGTTGTGTTTTGTATTCACTGCAGAATATGATACTTTATATATATATACACGAGGTGCTACCCAAAAGTTCAGGGAATTTTACCATAAAAATAAAATAGCTTACCATAACTTTTAATTTCTACTGTCTCCTTCAAAGTTGTCCCCTTGGGCATTGATACAGCGATCCCAGCGTTTTTCCCATGATACCATGCATCCATGGAAGTCAGCAAGTGTAAGTGTTTGAAGCACGTTCTGCGTTTCTTCCTGAATCTCCTCAATTGTGTTAAAACGATTGCCTATTAATTGAAAATTTATTGTTGGAAAGATAAAAAAGGTGCACGGGGCAAGGTCAGGCGAATAGGGTGGGTGGGGAATCACTACCGTCTTTTTGGAAGCCAAGAAATTCCAAACGGCTAGCGATGTGTGCACATTTTCATGGTGCAGAACTCAGCTGTTGTTACCCCATAGATCTGAACATTTGCGCCTAATGCTTTTATGTAACTGCTTCAAAACTTCACAGTAGAACGTCCCATTGACAGTTTGACCAAGAGGAACAAATTCCTTATGGATAATGCCTTTGATGTTGAAAAAAACAATCATCATGGACTTCACGTTGCTGCAAACTTGGCGTGCTTTTTTTGGCCTCTGTGAACTTGGCGACTTCCACTGTGATGACTGCTGCTTAGTTTCAGGGTCATACCCGTACACCCATGTCTCATTACTGGTTATGATGTTGGAGATGAAGTTACGGTCATTTCTTGCTGAATTTTTCAGTTCACTACAGACAGCTACACGATTTTGTTTCTGGTCGCTGTTCAACAGTCTTGGTACGAATTTTGCAGCAATGTGTCTCATGTTCAAATTGTCCAACCCATATGACATTTGTACAATTGCACAAACATCATTGTTTGTCTACGATCTGCAACAATAGCTTCTTGCACTTTCACGAGTGCGTGCGTAAAAACAAAAAAAAACACAAAGCTCACAGTTCTATGCTGGGTGAAGGATTTGAACAGAGAGCTGCAGGCTTCCTTTTAAGGAAAGAGTTGACGTACTTTGCAAAAGCATTAGATAATCCTGAAAAGTATGTATTTATATTCTATTGGTCGACTTAATTTTCCACTCGCTTATGTGTACTGTTTTGTGTTTTTTATATAATTATATATATATATATATAAATAAAAAAAAACAAACAAAAAAAAAGATTATTGAATCATTTATTACACTTTATCTCGGGATTATTAAAAAAAAATGAACATTATTTTATTTTCTGTTGTAAGAAATGAAGAAAAATTAATAATTTTCTAAATTTTGTTGTTATTGAACTATTCACTTTTGCTTCAGCTTATACTTTTATAGTGTAAATTGCACTTTAAATATTTCTTGTTTTAAGAACTAAATAAAAATTGGTGATTAATTGTCTCAAAAATCTTATTTTAACATATTTTTTATTCTATTATTATTATTATTTTGTTTTAGGTGAAAGCTGATCCTGCTAAAGTTAAAGAATTTAGAGAGAGTCTGCATAAGCTGGGAGATTTGTATGTAAATGATGCTTTTGGTACTGCACATAGAGCTCACAGTTCTATGCTTGGTGAAGGATTTGAACAGAGAGCTGCAGGCTTCCTTTTAAAGAAAGAGTTGACATACTTTGCAAAAGCATTAGATAATCCTGAAAAGTATGTATTTATATTCTTTTGGTGAACTTAATTTCCCACTTGCTTATGTGTACTGTCCCATGCTGTCAGTAATACAATTTTGTAATGATATATTACTTTTATGTTCTATAAATATTTATTTTTTACCGAAAAATATTGTGAAATCTTATTCATGGATTCAGTTCTGTGATTTTATAATTGTGGTATAAATTTTTCGCATACTTTCTGTATTTGTGTACAGCATCTTCTGTGTTTGTGTTTCTGTATTTGTTTGATATTGTGTAGTTTATTGCAAGAATAAGAATAATGGTCTCTCAGTATAATATACATTTTTTATATGAGTTCTAATATGAGATAAATTTTTATCACTTTCAGCTATAAAGTAATAAACTGTACAGCAGAAATATACACTAAACTGATATTTATAAGGAATTCCACCAAGAAAAAGGTTTTTTAACTTGGAATTGATCAAGTAAAATCTGTGATCATTTGCCCCTAAATTTTGAATACAGTAAGCATGATATTTTCAGAAAGTTTGGTGTTAGTTTCATAATAATGATTATTACAATTTGGGCTTTTTTGTTGCTGTTTAACTTGAAATTATTTTTAATGTAATATATTTGTAATGTTTAGGCAGCATATTAATTTAGATTAATTTCAGTGTTTTACAAAGTAAATTATTTCATTTTGATATATTTTTTTATGTAATTTCTTTGATGTTTTAGTATTATAATAAAAAGTGGAGCTGTGTTAAGGTATGTGATAACCACAAACATTTTGACTTAACAGCAATAAAGCTACTGGAAAAGCTATATCTCTTTACATGAATATAATTAGTTTTCTTTTGAAGCAGAAGCATTTAATGAAGATTTTTTGATTAAAATATATAAAGTACATTTCTAGCTAGAAAAAACTATTCTATATTCTACTGGGATAATGGAAAAACCTTGGTTAAATTAAAAAATGAAAAAAAAAAAAATTATATTAAAATTTATGGTGCACTGTAGTTTTAACTAGTAAATATAATTTTATCATAAAATTGAATGTATTAAAATTATGGAACATATGTGTGAATTTTTTTTATGTATTTATAAAAGTATCCTCTCTTAAAATGAAAATTATTTATTCGTGTTAAAATTTTGATGTATTATCTGAGTTCTCTAATTAATTAATTTTCAAAGAACTTTCTTTGGATTAACTTGAAGTTATTTGGGAAAATATTCAGAACAAACATAGCTAACCAGCAAAGAGGTCATATTATAATAATGATGTACCAAGTTGGTGAGAAGGGGAAATTAAATCATTATTAAAAACATATAGAATCTTATACATTGTTTGAAAATAAAATATTGCATGGTGTAATTATTAGCCAGTTCTGCTACAATTAACAAATGAGATTTATCCATATATAAAGTACAATATATACTATATACAGTTCTTTGTTGGTATTCATTCTATTTACTTAACAGCTAACTTTTTTTATAGTGTGGATATATATCCATTATGTACTGAACATTTTTTCATTAATATTTTTGGTATTTTTTTAAAAACCTTACTCCTTGCTAATTATAATTTTTTCATTAATTTATTATTTTTTTATATTTTCAGACCATTTTTGGCAATATTAGGAGGTGCTAAAGTTGCAGATAAAATTCTTCTGATTGAAAATTTGCTTGATAAAGTAGATGAAATGATAATTGGTGGTGGTATGGCATACACTTTCCTAAAGGAATTGAAAGGAATGAGTGTTAGTATTTTCCATTATTTAGAGATTTATTTTCATTGTTTAGTGAATTTTTTTTTTTTTTTTGCCAGTGCAGTAATTATATTTGTTTTATTGTGTTTTTGCTCTTTTACTCACTGGAGTTTTCAGAACTGTTTTTTTTATCTACATTAAAAAAAATTTTCCTTTTTATTAAATAAAAAGAACTGTAAAAATAAAAAAGCCCTTGTTTTATAATCTCATTAAAACTATTTGTTGTATACTGAAAACTAGTTTATAAGTAAATTTTTTAAGTGATTTTTAAAAAAAAATTATTTGTAGTTGTGTATTATTTTAGATTGGAACCTCATTGTATGATGTGGAAGGTGCGAAAATAGTGAAAAAACTTATTGAAAAAGCTGAAAAGAACAAGGTAAAAGTACATCTTCCAGTAGATTTTGTTACTGCAGAAAAATTTGCTGAAGATGCAGCCGTTGGGTCTGCTACAGTTGAAGGTTTGTTGACTTGTTCATTGATATTTTTCAGCATGTTATTGATTGAGTTTCATATCTTTAATATTAAATTACCAGATTCAATCTTATTGAATATTTTCAAGATACTAATTTAGCTTCAGTGATGATATTATTAAATTTATAAAAGTATAGATTTCTCTTGATGTTAAATTGTAATTCAAAATTAAACCAACTGGTGATTGTCATTATTTACATGTTGGCCATAATAATGTATTAGTTTGGTTTATTGATTATGGATTTTTATTACGTTTAAAGAAATGTGTAATCCTTTTTCCTAAAGCAATGTCAGAAATTCATTTACTGAATTGATGCATTATGAGGTGATTATCTTGTTATTGATATTTTGAAAATCTTGGAGATTATCATTAATATTAAATTTTGTTCAAAATGTATTTGATTTATAAGGTACTTGTTTATTATTGAGTGGCTAGTTGTTTGTTATCTTAGTCGGTGTATACTTTTTCATGTTATGCTAACAATGACATCAGTTTTATTACTTCGTTTACATTTCACTGCATCAGTTTTAATCTCAGCTTTTTTTTTTTTTTTTTTTTTTTTTGGTTTGTTTAACCTCCGGAACCACAATTAAGTATTACATCAGAGGATGAAGATGAATGAATTGTAGCGTGTGTGAAAA